>WBNH01010855.1:489003-515077 GCA_013401255.1 Urocolius indicus | reverse complement strand
TCGCGGCTCGGCCGGAGCCCGCCGCGGAGAAGTCCCGCCGGCGGCAAACTCGCCAGCGCCAGGTAACGGTGACGGCTCCGCCTACCGCCCTCCCGGCCCGGCCCACGCGTGACCGGCCGGCGCCCCACGCGCGACTGCCTCAGGTCCCCGCCCCGGGCGGGGAGCTCGCCAGACCGCTCCTGGCCAGCGGCCGCTGTCACGCGTGCCCACCCCACCCGTGTGCGGGCCCTGCTGCCGCCTGCTGCTGGTCGTCGCTGCTGTGGCCGCTCGCTGGTGCCTCCTTGCCGTCCCGTCCTTCGGGCACTTCCCTTTCCCAGATCTTTTTCCCCTCGCCTCGCCCAGTGGCTGGTCGTTAGAAACCCTTGTGCAAACCACTCTAGCTCAGCAGTATAAACTTTTTCCTGCGTATTTTCAGTTGGAGTGTGGTTGCCATAGATGCCACGAAACAGTGCGGAGGTGTCACTTTCGCCTCTGGTCCCAGTGCCCTGGCAGGGTGATACCTGCTTTGCGGGCCAGGGTGAGGGCCGCCTCCGAAATAGCTGCTTTTCTGTGAGTTTTGGCCTTGTTTTGCAGGCTGATGTGGGGGATGTGGTACTTACTGGCTGAGCCCGTGAGGAGCTGCTGTCAGTCTCGGGAGCTGCACTGCTGCGAAATTTCTCATTAATGCTGCAGGGACAAGGGAAGGTGGCTGGGCATTTCTGTGTGCTACCACTGGATTCCAATCTGGCAGGCACCCGTGGATTTTAAGCTCCAGAGCTTTTTGTCTTGAATGCTTTTTATATGTAAATTAATTTATCGCAGTTTTAAAAAAGAGTTTTAAGTCGTGGTGTGTTGTGTTTTCCTCTTTCCCCTGCACCTTACAGGCAGAATATTTTTTAACAAACTGTAATTACTTCAGCAAAAGATCCAGGCAGCATGCTTTCAGTGGGTGGAGGGCTGTTTTCCCCTTTGCATTCCAACTATATTATGGTCAGTGTGACCTCATATATCTAATTAACTTGGTATGTCTTTGTGTCTTTGATTCATGATTTCACAGAGATGTTCTGAATGAAAGACTGTTCCTGGGTTTTGAGCTCTTATTCGTTAACTTATTAAAGCAGTTGGTTTCTTACAAACATTGTTACCCTTCTGAATGCAAGAGATGTTTACTGTGGTTGAGAATGGACCATGGACAGAATTCAAATGCATGTATTAAAGCGGGATTATTTCCACTAGCGACTGTACCTCCCAAAGTCATTTTTCTTTAAGGCATATCTCTGCGATTATCATGGAAATCAAGAACACTGGAGGAAGGAGCCCAGAAAGTAAGAAACTGCTGGAGAGTGTAATCAACTGTTCCATTTCAATGAGCTTTCAGTGAGCATCTTCCTGTTCCAAAATTTGACATTATCTAACTTCTCTATTATTTATTGGCTTTGCAAGTACTTTTTTACAAGGTTTGCAGCACAACAGTAACAACAACAACAACAAAACAACAAAAAAAGAGAGAGGAATGCTGTATTTAAGCCATGCCTTTCATTTGAACTTTTTGTTGGTTTTTTTGTGCAGGGTTTGGACGTAGCTCTTTTTTCCTTCCCCCCCCCACCCCCGCCATCTGATGGCAGGGCATGATCCCACCTCATTGGCATCAGCAGGAGTCTGTAGGACTAGAAGCCTAATTCTGTGGGTCCAGTTGTGTATCGTGTTAGTTACTGCAAATATAACATTCTAAGTCAGAGTATCCATATAAAAGAAATTGGGGAGGAGGGGGGAATCCAAGTGGAGGAGATGCCTGCCTGTGTGGAACGGCAGCAGTACACCTGCCAGCAGGTGCCACAAGGAGGCAAATCACATCCACGTGGTAGGAATCTGCTTGGCATAAAAAACCTGATCCAGTGCACACTGGAAGCAATGTGAGGCTATTTCCAGGGGGCTTGAATTTGGAGCAAAAGAAACAGGCAATGATTTAACTAGTTACTAAATTTACAAGTGAGTACTCTGTGGATTTAATAGGCTTGTGTTTACAGTAAAGTATGTTCCATGTAACAGGTTGAATCAGGGTTGTTACTGCCTATTCATTCTGATAATATAAATAATTATTATTTTAGTTGTTCCTTGTGAGCAAAGGAAGATTGTTTTTTCTAATTTGATGTAATCCTATATGATCTATCTGATTCTTCAGGATAATACAGAATCTATGATTGTGTAAGATCTTATGATATGATCGTGACGCATGTGTTTCTGTGTAGACTGAATGATTCATTCAAATAACCTTAGTGAAATTTAGTCTGCGTGAATGTAAAGAGTTGCTTTAATTCACTTTTGCCAGGTTCATTTGTATACTTCTGTCAGAAGGCTGCATATTTTGGGCTGAATTCATAAATAATCAGGATAAATTATCTAGGATATTTGTTTGAATTGTAAGAATCTGTCGTGTTGCAGGCAAAGTGAATTGCATTGTAACTGGGATTTTGTAACACCACTCACTGTAGTTACATAATAATAGATGGCATTAGTTTTTTAAATTTTAAGAAGTTCAGGTTTGTACTAACATAAGTAATTGTACATGTTAAAAGCTTAATTTAGGTACCATTAACTGTCTGGTACCTGGCAAATATTCATAAATATATTCCTGTGTCCTGCTTTGGTCATTGGGTAATTCTGGCATATCTAGATGAGTATTGCATTTAGGTCTCTGGTTAGCTTTGAAAACTGATTTTTGATGGCGGTTTTTTTAATTAGTCTTCTTGGATGTAGCAAATCCTTGTGCCTTCAGTAAGATTTTTCACATGAAGAATTTTAAGTATGTGCCAAACAAGTGTGTGCAAAGTATCAAAAAGCAAAAGGATTATTTTACATTTTGAAGGGCAGATGTGACCACGCTTTCTGTTAAACCAGCGTGGCATGGTTTGGAAAGAGGAACTTTGCCAGCACATTTAGTTCCCTGGAAGTAACTTTTCCAAAGCAAAACATCTTTTGCATGGCAACCTGTCAGGATCATTTTCTTTGCAGCACATGTGCACACACATACAAGTTTGGCTGCAGCTTTTGGCCTAATGATAACACGCTGAAGGCCCACATAGCTCATCTGTGTCTAACAAAGAACCTGCTTGATAAAAGAAGGTACAGACATCCATCCTGGTTTTGAGTAGTTTTCTCCTCTTTCTCTGAGCAGTAGAAGGAGGTTGAAATTGAAAGGAGAAAACTTTATTTAAAACGTTGCGGGCATTTCTGATTTATAGTTTTAAGTACGTGACAGAATCTGTTTCAGATCACGGAGCCACTGTTGGGATGTTGACCCGGTGCTGACTGTCAGGGAAGGTGCCTTTTCAGTGAATCACCAGTTTTGATATATTGCCTAATCTGACCTTGTTTACGCTGCAAGAGTAAATGAGATCACAATACAAAGAAAGTTTCAAAAACTAGCAACTGTATCGCATTTTGTAAGAATCTGGATGCATTATCTGTCTCTCAGGAATAAATCTGAGCAGGTAGTGCTTCAGAAGGCTCTTAGCTTCCTGGTGTGTTTGCATCAAGCACTGGTAACTACACGGCAGGTGTTTTGTGGAGATATATTGTGCTGAACTAGGATCCAGTTTTATGAAACCTCAGCTTAAAGAAGCTTTCATTAAGCAGTAAGTCTGTTTGAACTAGATGGCTGTCAGTGCCTAGCCCAGCCTACCTCTGGTAGAAAAGAATTAGCTGCTCCGCTGGTGTGAGTCAAGTTCTATCCTCCAGTTTCTCCCTTGATGACACATGGTGGAGGCCCCTTACCTGCATGAGGGGATCTACCTAAGCCAGTACAGCCAAGAGTTCTGTGTAACACAGAAGCGTCCTAGATGCTGTTGGTCAAACTGGAACTGTTTTGGTGTGAAGATATTGGCCATGTCCTGGAGATCTTTAAGAAATATCCTTTAATCCAGATGATATTTCTCTCTGTCCATCCCCTTCCTCCTTGCACTGTACTTGCATGTATAAACAGAGGAGGAGAGCTGTGATGTTCTTTCTTGTAATCTGCTCCTTTTACTTCCTAACAGTTGGACTTGGCCTTTACAGCTGTGTCTTTTCAGCCTTCTGTATAATAATAGGACTTTTGTAAAGGCTAAGGTAAAATTGCTGTTAAATGCCTCTTGCTGTGGCACTTTTTAATCTCCCTTTCCAGCTCACCTTTGTTTTTCAGAGTCCTCTTGTTTTCCTTACGTACCTGTAAAAAAGATGCAAAGTGTTGTATCTCAACCTTCTTCAGTACCTCCTTGCTACTTTCCCCAGTGTTGCAGGCAGCATCCTGAAGCACTGCTGAGTCATTTCAAACATCACTTCATGCTCCTTCTCTCGGGGGTTTTTATTCCTGCTAAGGCCTTTGCAGGTTCCTGAACCCCGTCAGCCCAGGCTGTCTCCACGCAGAATTCCACGTCTCCAAGGCGTGAAAGTTCTCTCCCCTCTCTGAGGCTGGGCGGGTGTCTCTGTTGGCAGGTGGGATGTCTCTGTTCATCCATAGCTCCCATGGGCATACAGGGCATTCTGCTTTCATCTGGGGTTACTTCTGCTGAGTCCATTCCTAGGAAGGGCCTGTCTGCATACACTCGATTTTTCACTACAAAATAGCTGTGTAAGGGAGTTCACTGTGGCTGAAACTTGCAAAGAAAGCTTAATGCTTTGGTGTTGGGTTTTGAAATGTTGCAATAAAAGCTTAGAGTTTAGTCCCTCTCTCAGTAAATTCCATTGCCAATATCAAAGCAGTTCTCATCCTGCATATGGCTTGATTTAGAGACCTAATTAAGAGGAAACATTAAACAGATAAGGAGAAGGAGGGAAAAGGGGATCTGTGTGAGCAGTTATTCACTTCAATAATTCAGTAGTTTTTACATTAGTGGGTTGGAAAGTAAATACCACTTCACAAAGATGTAGTATTCCATTATTTATACACTGGTGAAACTGGGTTTACTAAAGCCTAAGACTTGAAACACTTAATGAAAACTTGTTGCTTAGTATAGTCAGTGAAGTGCCATTGGCTGGTATTCTGTAACACAGAGGTGAGTTACTCTGTGGTATGGAACGCTGCTGTTACACAGAGCAGCGTTGCAGTGTCTTGAAAAAGATAAGGACAGCTGTATTAGCTGATGGTTTTCTCTTTATTTAGAACTTTTGTTTCTAGTATTAACTTTACTGATTCATTGAATGTAATTGTGTGTGCTGAGAAGAGGCAGGGATTGATGCCTTCTGTTCACTGCTGTGTCAGGAAGTGGCAGTGATCTACGATCAGCCTTTTGAACTTGCCTGTAATGATGCTGCTGCTGGTGATTTATTTGCCTTGTCAGCACACATCCATGTAATGGAGTATGAATGTGATCCGTGTTAGAATGTGAATAGAGCATGGTGGAAGCACTCCTGGAGGATATGACTTTTACCTCCATACTGGTATGGGACACACACACAAACTCAAAAGGCCATTATTTTCAAAGTGTCCTCAGCTTCCCAGAAGAACCCTGATGTTTCTGGCTGATGAGTAGCTTCAGTGTGCCTCTTACATGCAGATTCCCCTATATTCTTGCTGAAATTTGTGTAAAGCCAGCAGAAATGGTCACTAAATTAAACCCCGATAGTGTAGCCCTTGACTGTTTTTGGAATCCAGTCTGATTCATCTGGGACATGTGAATATGTTTGTTTTTTAAAAAATCTCCAATTTAGCAAAATCTATGGGATTCCACTGGGTGCAATGGTGAGCAGTCCTTTGAAACTGTGCCAGTACCTTCAGGCCAGGATTAAGGCATGCATTTTTAAATAGCAAAGTTAATTAACTGTGAGAACCATTTACATATGGATGGAGTGGTTTTTAACATATGGATGTCTTCTTCCAGTCTAGCCACTATGGGCTTAGTAATGAAGTTATTGGATGTGGTTCTGTGGTCTGTATTGTGTTAGAAAGTTGGCTAGGTAGTAGGTCTTTTCTGGCTTCATAACCGCTCGGGGGGAAAAAAAACCCTCTATCATTTGCGCAGAGCAAAGTGTCTGGTTTGAGGTGCTATTGCATCAGTTTCATCTGTGTATGGAGTGCAGTGTTGTATGCAAAGCCAAACATGTAGGAATAACCAGAAAAAAAGTCTGAAAGTAGTCTATTTCTTTGTATTGTGATTTTTTTTTTTGTAACACTCCTGAGTTGTACCACTGACAACTGACATGCCACTTGCATGTTCTATTGATGGCTATTTGGAAAAAAACCCTCCTGATCCCTTCAAAACTGGAGGGGAAGAAAAAACCCTGCGCTGTTATTCTCTTCCCACTCTCCCTCCGTATTTTTTCATATGCCTATTTATGAATTTTCAGGAAGCCTGGAGAACAGAAACATTCAAAAGAGCCTTCATCTGTGCAATGCATGCATCTGGCAGTAGTAGCATGTGGGGACCGGCTGGAAGAGACGCTAATCATGCTGAAGTCAGCAGTTCTCTTTAGCAACAGGAGGCTCTGCTTTCACATTTTTGCTGAGGATTCCCTTAAGCCTGAATTTGAGAAGAAGGTGAGTTTCTTTGTCATTTGGTAAATAGATAACCGAGTTAGAAGTTACAAGTCTGTGCGAGAAATTGCATCAACAAGTGACAACAAAGTGCTTTTGATGTATGTGGTTTATAAACTCCTTGTGCCTGCATATTTTTTTTGTGAAAAAAAAAGCCTTATAACATGTAGTGTCTTAATTCTTTCTCCCCTGTCTTTCAGTTAAAGGAATGGCCTTCCTCATATACAAAGAAGTTTGAATACAACATTTACCCAATAACCTTCTCAGTAGGAAATGCTCAGGAATGGAAAAAGTTATTCAAACCATGTGCTGCCCAGCGCCTTTTTCTTCCGGTAAGGCACCTGGATTTCTCAGTAGGTGGCTTCAGGAAAAAGTGAATTCCACAGAAAGGAAGCTTTACTGGTGAAATATTAAAACAATTTTCAGGCTGAAACATCTGCATAAAGATATTTTAATCTGTGCTTTATCCACTTAAAAATGAATTAGAAATCCAGCATGGCTTTTTGTCCCACTAACAAAGAATGTGTGTTTCTTATTTGTCTCTATTTCCATTAGCTGCTTGGACTCTTAAGACTCAGTGCGAGAGCTCTTTCAGGGCAGATGCTTTCAGGGTAGATGCTGCATGCCTTCCATAAATAACATTCTTTTCAGCATGTAGTCTTTGCCTACCATCTCCCTTTCCATATGTTAGCCCTTAGACTGAGGCTTTCAGCAATCTCTTTTGTTTGAATTTTATTTCTTTTTCCAAGACTGTCAGATTTGCCCTTAAGGTAATAACTCCAATGTGATCCAAGTTGGGTTTCATGCAAGAGCCCTGTGTGTCCTAGGATCTTCATAGTCACTGAAAGCGTGTATTCTTTACTATAAAATACTTAGTGTCATGAACTTGGGAAATAGTTAAGGTGACTGGAGAGAAGGAAGATGTTGATAACAATATTGCATGTGCAGAAATATCAGAAATTGAAAGAACCTTTGCATGAAGCGATTTCTGTGGAGTTAAGACCATTGATGAAAAATAACTTGTGCATTGCTGTTGACTGGGCTGACTGCAATAAAATGACATACTCTGTACATGATCCAGATTTCTTCATTGCTGTCTCAGGATAAATGAGAGGGACAAAGAAATCTTTACTTCCTCAGATGGAAACAATCAGGAGACAGCTGCATGTCCAGATACATAGACTATGAATACATATGTGAGAAAATATGTACTGTCAGCAGTTCTGTTTATCTGCTATTTAGGAGTAGACTATCAAATGCACAAGGGCCAGATGCGCTGAAAGTAACTTCAAGCAGGGATCCTCTCCTCCCTGAGCAAATACTTATATCACCTGAAAAATAATCCCTAAGACTTGGCTTGTTCAATGCAGATTGTTTGTAAAGATGCACTCAAATGGGGTTGTTTTCACAGGGTAACCTCAGCTCTCTGTTCTTATTTTTATGGCATTTGGGGGCATTTTGGTAGACTCTCATCACAGAAACGGTTTCATTCTGTTACGCTTCTGAGGACATAAGAGAGTTATGTATCCATGCTCTATTCATGCTGATTCCTTGACGCTCTGCAGTGCTTTTTTGGTTTATTTTTTGTCACTCGCACACTGCCAAAATTCTCCATTCATGTCTTGTAAGGAATATTAGCTGTCACATGTTGTCTTAGCAAAACTGGGAGACATCTTAAGCTGTGTTTGTTTCTCTTGGGGCAATTGCAAAATGTTGTGTGTAGTCAGGCTGAGGTTTATGGCTCTGAATAGGTGAGGTTGTCCGAGAATAGTTGCAACCGACGCTAAAGCGGATAGCAATATAGTAAAGAAAGCAAGTCATGGTAATAGCTGAGATGGCAAGTGTCCAGTTGGGTTTTTGGTACCAAGTTCAGAGCCCAGCAGAACTTTAGGCTGTTTCTGGATAACTTCAGCTACCAGTATTTATATAGGTGCTTGATATGTGTGTTCTGATGTCCTGTTTGAATGAGACAACACTGTAGAAATCCAGTCTGCGTGAGCAGAGGGTCTCTAGTGTTACTGTTTAGAGAACTATTTTGACTTGTATTTTAAATAAATACTAGCAGGATGTCAGTATCCCTTTTTGTGTGTGTGTGTGTTCTTCTCAGTCCTAAGCATTTCCTTCTGCATTGGCACAAAATGTGAGTGGATTTAGGGAGGACCCCAGGAGAGCAGGAGTTGAGTTTATCAGCTGTTTAGCCCTCAGTTATGCAAATTGTCTTGCTCCTGATAATGCTAAGCCTGAGTGGAATGTGAGTCTTTGATTCAGAAGTGCCTGTCCTGCCAAAGAAATGTCTCTCCTGCAGTACCAACAAGCATGTGAAAGTGGACAGGAGGGTATGAGGAATGTGTTAATGGAAAAATGTCTAAGAATCTTTCAGTGGTTTTACTCATGGATAAAACTATGGCTCTGGGATGTGATCCTGCAGCGTGTTGTAAGGAACAGCTTTGTCCTGGGCAGAAGGTTGATGTATACATTCCCAGCTTCTTGGGATCTGCTTGGGTAACAGAAATATTAAGGAAGATCATACTGTATCCTACATTTTGTAGGGGCAATCTGGGACATCTGATTGTATGCTTGCTACTTAAATGCAGGGAAAAGAGATTGAGCCTCCATGTGATCTCGCAAGTCTAAATCTCTTGCTTCAGTCTACTGCAGTAAAACCATCAATGGGATTTGCAATGGCAGAATAAGGAAGATGTGAATCTTAACATGAGCACAAAATGAGGGTAATGCTCTCAGCGGTCACTTGACACTGTTCTGCAATACTAACATCAGTGATAAGACACCAGCTAAAACGTGTCTACTGGTCTCACGCATGTTGCATACCCCGGAGCTGTCTTGCAGCTGTCTCTGTGTTGTTGTTTTGGAGCTGCCAAAATAATCAGCTAAAGAATCATGAAATGCTGAAGGGATTTTTGGATGATTTTCATTGTAATAGTAACTAACATTTAGAACCCTTCTCAAAACACATAATCTGCTTAAGGGCTTTTAAGGTAGATTAGCAATATCCCTGTATTAGACTTGTCCTCTTGAGTATGCTGAAGTGTGTGACCTGGTGGATCAGCAGCAGCACTGGGAATAGTCGCTAGGACCTTCTCTAGAAAAGTCTCCGTCTCTGTTGTAACTTGAGTTAATTGCTTACTACAATTAAGTTTAGTAACTGAGCTTCAGGGTACTGCTACATTAGCATCAGGATTTGTGATTTGTCCCTAATTTTGGACAAAACTCCGCTAAACTGCCATGGTAGCCACTGCAAACCCTTGGGTAGCACAGCTTCACAAGATGCCAGTATGTGTTTACACAGGAGTGTGTTATTACTTGCCAGCCTTGCTAACATGGGCAGAGTCTATGGAGACAGAAGTTGTGAAATCAAATTAGAGATAATTGAGTATTTAAGTGAAGTGTCAGGCTAAATATAGCGCGTTCCATGCAGAACTTTTTGACAGATTTCCTAGGAATACTCTATATAACTGCAAAAATTCACACTTCTTTGAAGCTGCAAGTGCCTGTAGAGAGAGGAGGAAGACAAGCACAGTCAAGCCATATTCCTGACCATTCATTTCCAAAATCAGTCTGTCAGGAGTATCTGCATCGTTTTTGCTAGCGAGGGTGAGCTCAGAGTGCCAGCCTCAGGCTTGCATTGCCTATGCTCCAGGTCAGATGCGTGTCTTTGTTCACCTGCAGCCCTGTCCCTCAGGTTAAGCTCTCCTGGCAGGCTCAGTGCCCTGCCAGCCTTTGTGCTGCAGTGTCTGCTGCAGACAAAGCAAGGTGTCTTCAACCACGAGGCAAGCACTGCAAACCAGCAGAGTCAAAAATACATCATCCCCTCGTGTGTGCGTTTGAATGAGTACAAGCTAAATATTGTTTTAAGGGCTGCGTAAACTCTAAAACGTGTTTTTTTTCAGAACAGCATTTCATTTGGGAACAGAGTTTCCTGAAAGCTATGGGACACTTGAATGCTGGATGTATTGAAATTAAGTTTGTTCCCATTGTAACTAACTGCACTGAAGTACCAGAAGGTATGCAAGGAACTGATCCAGGTGCAGTGTCTGAAATCACATTCCCCTGCTGGAGGCGAAATGAAATGCACCGCCAGAAAGGGATGTGATGAATTCATCCTGACACATGTAGGTTTTAAAGAAGTCGTAAGACTCTGCATGTGAAAATGTGTGAAGGCCTTAAAGGAGGTAGCACAGCTTCTCTTTGAGCCTGTTGGGTATCACTGCAGGGTAATGCCTCAGACGTACGCAAGGGGAAAATCTTTTGGCAAATAAGAGTGTATGAATCCTGTGTGAAGCTCATCCCTCTTCCCAGCCCCACCACTTGCCCTTGGGCCCCGTCCCTCCCCCCATTTGAAGCAACACCACCACTGGGCCAACCTCCAGTGCCACATATGCTCCCATACATAATTACATTGAGCCGATAAATCAATATTCTCTTTCAAATTATCAGTTTAAAATTGAAATGCACATTGCCAATAACCTTCCCTTTTGTTGTCTTTTGTGGATCTTTTTCATCCCTTCATCTCCTTGCTCTGCAAACCCAAAAGGTCATTTTGAAGGATGTGGATTCGCTCCTTTACGTGGACACTGATGTTCTCTTCCTGAGGCCCATCGATGACATCTGGCATATCCTGACAGAGTTCAATTCGACACAGCTCGCTGCGATGGCCCCGGAGCACGAAATCCCAAAGATTGGCTGGTACAGTCGCTTTGCGCGTCACCCCTATTACGGGACAACCGGAGTCAATTCCGGAGTGATGCTGATGAATTTAACGCGCATACGCAACACTCACTTCAAGGTGAGCAGAAACACAGCTGGTGCAGAAACAAGGGATCTCGGTGTTCTTCACAACTTGCAAAACTTACCATAAAATGATGCGAAATTTGGAATGTAAAGAATGCAAACAATGTAGACTCTGGATAATTGGATACTAAAAACAATCATAGTGAAAGTGATCATGAAAACAAGTGAAACTTCCTCAAGAGACTGGAGCTCTGGGAACTTCCAGATGAAGCAGTCTGATAGCAGCAGTAAAAACGGCATCTTCACCATTTCATTTTCCCTTCAAAGGCAGGTGAAAGAATAAACTCAGGGGTCTTTAGTGCAGTCGCTGTATTGGTTTTACAATTGAAAACTTCCTGTAAATATCCAGACAAACTGGTAATTTTCTCCATCTGCAGTGAAAAGAATTTTGTATCCTCCAGCAGCTATAACTGTTTCTATTAATTGATATAACTGGGAAGGGAACAGTTTCACTGCCATCTCTTCTCATTTGTGAAAGGCCTCACTTGTAAAATTTGTTTCCTTTATTGAGCTCCTATTCTCTGTTCTCCTTATTTAGCCCAAGTGGTCTCGTCCCTTGGTCAAGGCTGAGGTTTTCCTGTACTGTTACACGAACAGCTAGAGTGAAAAAAGCCTTTAACTCTTAATACCATAAATCCCAGGGAAGAGGTTTTCTGCATTTTTCCTTACTTTTACACCTCAGTTTTCACCTTGTCCCTGCATTTTTGCATTTTTTCCACTTTTTCTCCCTCCTGTTGCTCGGACTACAAAGATTGTGATTAGCATGAGCTGACATCAGAGCTAGGCCCAGGGGACCTTGCTTTCCTGTTTACATAATTAGGAGTGCGGTCAGCTCTGCTCTTCCATCCTGAACCAGGCCTAACATTTCCTGGTATTTTTCACCTGGGTACCTGCCATGGCTTTAGCAGATGTACAAATACCACATCACCCTTCACGATATTAACCCTTTGCTTCTGGTTTTCTGCCCTGCAGAACAGCATGATACCAAGTGGTTTGACTTGGGAGGAAATGTTATATCCATTATACCAAAAGTACAAAAACTACATTACATGGGGAGACCAGGATTTACTGAATATCATTTTTAACTTTAACCCAGGTGAGTAACGATTCTCAGAGCCATGATTACCTGTGTTAAGAAAATGTCTTAAACTCAAAAAATCAAAACCCAAAAGGTCCTGTTTGTTATTAACGAAATACCCAACATGGTCTGGTATGACATGAACATATAAATACACCTAGGATTTTCAGCCTATGGAAATGCTCCTGAAAGTGGTGCAGATAGTGGGAGTTGGGTATAATTCCCTTCAATATCTAATCTGTTTCCTGGAGATCCTGAGAAAATAAGAAATTACAACTTCGTTTCCTGCATTTGATCATTAATGTTGGAGTTGTATGTGTGTGTCACTGGACCAGGGCCTAGCTGGAAAAAAGCTTTGGTTTGTGCTCTGATTTTTCTGAAATTCAGCTGAATTCTGGTACTGATGCAAATGAGTAACAAAGCTGATATACAAACTGAGACCTTTGTGAAAGAAGTAACTGAAATGACCTGTCTCAGCTTTTTTACAGAAACACGGTTGAACTTGCTGTAACTCTTATTTGATCTGTCTTTATTCTTTTCCTCCTCCCTGTCTCCCCTGACTGCCACTGGCAGAGTATCTCTATGTGTTTCCATGTCAGTGGAACTACCGGCCTGATCACTGTATGTATGGGAGCAACTGTAAAGGTGCAGAGGAAGAAGGTGTCTCTATTCTGCATGGAAACAGAGGAGTCTACCATGATGACAAACAGCCCACGTTCAAGGCACTCTATGAAGTGATACGTGATGTGAGTCTTTTCTCTCGACAGAGGCAATCCCTTGTTTCACTGTAGGTTGCTGCTTTAACAGCTGCTCTTCCAGCAGATCTGGCTGAGCGTAGCTGTGCTTTCAGCGTACTCATCAGACACAAAATGACAAGGTTGCTTGGGCCTCTCCTCCTCTACTGCATTTATTGTTTAAACAACCCTCCCCCATATTATAGTGAACTTCTAATCAAAAAGGCTGATGAACTGTTAATTTGTAGTAGTTGAGGTAGAAAAGTGGAGTTCTTCCTGCTGATACTGCAGCTGTGCTGCATGAATTTCCCATGAAAACTTGTCCTCCCTGAGCACTTAGAGCTGCAGGGCACATGGAAGACAGAAGCTTGCATACATACCCAGGTCCATATTTCCACTTGAATGTTGCATGTGTACAACTCTGCTCTCGTTAGTAAAGCTCCTCTAAATAGAGAGTTGAGGAGCAGTTGGCTCTTTCAGGTAGGCCCAGACAAACTTTTTTGAAAGCAAGTACTCAAGCAGACCTGGGTTTGAAGTTGGTTTGAAGCTTTGGCGACACTATGGGAGGGTGAGGGACAAGTCACTGCACACCCATAGAAAGTTCCATCTTACAAAAACGTCTAAAATGCCATTTTTGTAACTAGTGAAAACTGTTAATTCTTTTTTTCTTTTCTTTAGTTCCCCTTTGAAGACAATCTCTTCCAGTCTTTGTACTACCCTCTGCAATCTAAGTTTCTGGAGACAGTGCACACTTTATGTGGGAGAATCCCACAAGTATTTTTGAAGCAAATTGAGAAAACTATGAAGAAGGTGTATGAAAATCGTGTCATTGTCTACTTGGGGGCCAACCAGAGATACTAAATGCAGCTGTCTTTTTATGCAGAGTTTTTATTCTTGCACACCATCTCATGAAGTATATAAATGAAGAGCACGAACTCCTTGACTGAAACTCAGAATGAAAATGTTTTCCCTATCAATAACTGCTGAAATTACAAAACCAGAGGAAATGCTAGAAGTCTACCTAAACTGTCTTTTTTTGGGCCTTTTGTTCTCATCCTATGTTTACTCTTGATTGCAACAGGCAGAGAGAATGATTCTGACTTCTATTTGTTGAGTTTGGTTAGCTGTTGAAGTACAGCTGTATTCGCTGTGGAAAAGCTTGTACAGATCTTATCGTGACAAAAGTTATGGTTTGAGCTCTAATATGGAGAATGCAACTCATGAAGTGATAGGGCAAGTATTCTTGACTGCCATGAGGATGAATTACAGAAAAGATCACTTGTGATAGGATAAGTTACAATTTACTATAGTAAAGGGAAAGCGTTTGCTTGAAATTGCACTCCTCTCTGAAGATGTGTTACCTGCTATTGTTCACACATAGGAGATTTCTCTTACTTAAAAAGGTTAGGGCAATACAAGTGTCTATTTACCTTGTATTTTACAGCACTTTTTGTCCAGTGATTGTCATTTTCCCTTCCCTCTCTTCAATAGTTTTGTGAGGGCTTCTCATGAAGGAATTCGAAGGAAAGTAATTACAGCAAAAGCATGAAGACTGTGTACAACAACTGGGAGGGGGTTGCTGTGGAAGCTATTGCAGCTGCACAGCTCACAGAGAACAGCAAGAGAATCCTTTCTTGCATAGAGTACAGTCTTCCCCTCAGCCCTGTACAGTTTTCAGAATGTATTCACTAACTTGGTAGTACTAACTACATGACAGACAGTCCTAAAATAATGGTGAATGAATAGGACAAAACCAGGTACTGTTGGTCTGTTTTCCTCTTCAGTTGAACCTCTTTAATTGCTGTTTACTGCACACTAACAATGGCATGCTGCTGACAGCCCTTCTTCCATCCCTGCTTTGGGAGGCTGTAGTTGCTGCCTCTGACTCTCCCTTTATGCTTCACCAGAAACCTGGGGCACAGTAATTGTTTCTGTCTCACACTTCTGCTCCCGAAGGCAGAGTTTTATGCTAGGATCACAATGAATGGCCTCCAAGAGAAAGGATACAAGATGGTTTGGATGTTTACTTAAAATACTTAAAATAGATTTTGAAAGCATGATGCTTATCTTAGGATACACACAGACAAGAGCTTATTAAAACTTGCAGTAGCTTAAAGATGCTTGGGACAAGCCACTGGGAAACTGGAAGGGAGGGCAGTCTTGAAGAGCAGCAGTCCAAATGTTGACTCCCAGAGGGCATGTTCCGAGTGTAAGCCCTAAGGGGTGTGTGGAGGTGACTGCTTGAAGAAGACAGCACAGAAAATGATTTTCAAGTCTGTTCAGCAGGAAAAAATAGTCATTACTTGGAATTACTCACTCAGGCAAAGTAGGAGAGGGATGGGGAGGGTGAGATACATGAAGCTTTCTTCTAGTGAAACCTGATGCGTGTTGTATATCCTGTACATGTAACATGCATTGCTTGCAAGTAAATATTTGTCGTGTGTGCATGAGGGAAAGAATACGTTTCCCAAGGAAAAAAGTAAGATTTCTGAAGAATTAGAGGTTTGGGGGTTTCTACCCTGTCTGGCCAGAACTGATGCACAGTTTCATAAGAAAGCAGATTCCAAGAGCAAGTCCTTTCAGCTTGCACATTTCTCTGCTTGTGTGGCTGCTAGTGAGAGGAGGGAGAAGCAGGCCCTGCCACATATCCGGCTGCCAGATGCACAGCCTGTGCGCAGGATGAAGTGCTGACACTCGAGTGTGAAAATGTCTGTGACACATCCCTAGGGGTGCTGGGTGAATGACACAAGTGGCAAACAGCATCCCTGCAGCCATCGGCATAGGGGAGGGAGGGCTTCAGAGTAGAAGTGTGGAATGAGGGGCAGATGCTCTTGATCCTGGCAGTATCCCTGCAGTCTGTGCTCAGACAAACCAATGACTTTTGTTTGCCCCTCTGTATGCTCTAAATTCTAATCAGTAACTTGTGCAGATTGCTGTCTCAGATCCCTTATCCTGCAGCCTTTGCCATGTATGTGTAACTCAACATGCAAAGGAGAGAGGCAGCTCTGCATCTGTTTTGATGGAAAGCCTGGGACGCAGAGAACATCTCAGCCTATGGGTAGATGTTACTGTCTCTCACAACTTGCCTTAGTGTTTTCTATTTTTACCTCAAGTTTTAGTTGCTGCTTAAAAAGAAGAGTACATTTCTAGCTACAGAGCGAAGTGTGAAAACTAACCCAAATGAACCTTGAAGGCTTCAGAGACAGGCGGCAATGAAAAGAAAATTCAACTTGCTGTTTTAAAAAGTTTAAGATAGGTAAGCCTACTGTACGACAGGTAAACCCCTGGGGCTAGCAGTACTGAGAACTTGTGACAACTATTAGCTTGCTTTTTAATCTTCATGTTCAAGTATCAGGGTAAGGCTGGCCATAGGTCAAACAAGGCTGGACGAGACGTATGCTGGGCACTCTGAATTCCACATTTCTGTGGTCTCAACAAACCACAGAGGGTTGCAGAGCAGAAGTCTCATTGCCCAGAAGGTTGTGAAGCCTCTGAAGTCCAGGAGGCTGTGATTATGTCAGCTGTGATTCAGCAGAACTCTGCAACTATGGGCACATGAAAATGAAGGACTGGCATTCATTACAAAACAAAGGCATTATTGCATATAAACCAATTAGGGATTAAAACAGGGCTTTTCATGTTTACAGGAGGTGCTGCATTATGTTTAGAATGAACTGTGTTATGTTCTCAACAGCTATTAAAATATATGAAGTATATGCTTTAACATGAAGACTTTTGTTAATGTAATATCAACTTGCAGGAAGAATGGGGGAGGTTCCCCCCGCTGTGCTTTTTTCTGAGGAAAGAAAGCTATAATTTGAACTCTCCAAAGTGTTTTAAAACAATTACACAACTTTGAATTTTATTGTCATTAGAATTATTAATTTATATTTTATTACAGCTTCCAAAACCATGTTGTATTTTGGTTTTAACAGTAGTGAATCTAATATTAATCTTATTTAGAAAGCAGTTTTAATTCATTTTGTATTCCATGCTTGTGGCTAATTCCCTGTTAATTAGCCTGCATTTATTTTAGTAATGGGATATGTAAATACTTACATAGACTTTATATTCTCATTTCCCCTTTCTCTCATGTATTTTACTTCTTTCCAATGGCATAATGTAACCAAAACACCTTTGCTAATGTAACACTGTGAGTGTGTCATCATTACAGCAGGGTTAAATTAAAAGAGTTTTCTTTACATGTGTGGAAGCTCCAGCCCAGGACGTGGGTTGGTGACAAAGGCAGAGGGTCAGTGCTCCCGCTGAGGAGGGGGTGGCAGGGCTGTGCCGGTCCCTGGGCTTCCGTGTGGCCCGGGACAGCAAACGCGGAACCGAGGCCGGGCTGCATCGGCACCAAATGTTCAGGGTTTCAATTTGCTTTATTATACTTGAACTTGAAGAAGATGGATAAATAGGGGCTTCCCATTAGCTGCTGCAGAGCGCCTCCTTTTAGTCCAAAGCCATTTTGGCTGGTGTGAGGCTACCAGCATCCATTGTACAGCAAAGAACTGCCAGAGTGGAGAGCCGTTGGTTGCATCATTTACATCTCATGAGAGTTTTCCCAGGCTATTTGCCTGCATATTATCAGGCAAGCTTAAATTGCTCTGCTATCATTTCACTTACAGGTGGAAACTGGAAACTGCTCTGTGTGTGCAGCACAAGAGCATAGGCATAAAGAATTCTGTACCTTTTCTCTGTCATTTCATTGCTTGTGTATCTTGATGTGACAAGCACACCAGCTGCTTATAGCTCCTAAGGAGGCCTAGCAGTGAATTTTTGTGTTAAGATCCTTTGGCTTACAGTACAAATAAATGACATTTTAAGCAAGCTCTGTATTTTGATAGTTTTCTTTAAAATACAAGATGGTGTGTGTGTGTACTGGGTCTGGTTGGGATGAAGATTAGTGTTAGTGATGTTATCATGTATGCAGATAGGGTATGTCTGCATTGAACAGAGAAATGTGTTCCTCTTTTACAACTCTACTGTGAGAGACTATTCTATTCTGTATGGTCCTGAAAGAGAAAAGTGCACACATTTAACTCGTGTCCTGCTGTTTTACCTTTTACTTTGTTCTGTTTTCTCTGATACCTTCTGCTCTGTAGAGGACATCCCTTCCTTGTATTTAATTTCATGGGTTTTGACACTCATGTATGATCATGGCTGCCATGTCCTTGGTTGTGCTGCAACACCTCTGTGTACAGATTTGTGTAAGCTGTCTATTCAGCCAAAATAGTTGTCTGTCTGGTGATGAAATTGTTTTCTCTCTTGCTCCACTTGCTCACCTGTACAGCATGCTGGGCTCAGCCACACTCTCTTTGAAGTCAAACTCTTTGAATAAAACTCCCATTGCTATTCATAGGAAGAGGTGTAATGCCAGCTGTCCAAAGAGCGTGCTCGGTACAGCGCCGCCTCACCTCTGCCCTGGCAGCTGCAGATTTCAGTCACATTTAGTTATGGGCTCTGTAACCAAACTGGTCAGTATTGTTCTGATCCAAGGCTTCACTTGCAAACATGCCTTTAGTCAGTGCTGCTGTGGGGAGAAGACAGAGTTTTGCCAAGGCATGGGATCAGCACAAGTAAGACAAGCATAACAGCAGACAGGACAGGCATTTATCTGTGGCTGGTGAATCAGAGGAAGGGACCTGGATCGTGATTTCCTGTGTCCCCGTTGCCATAATGCTGGATTCGTTACATCAGTCTAATCTTGTCAGCTGCAGCTCTCCTGTTTGGAACAAATAAACTCTCACTTCACTGAAGCAAGGCCTCGAAACTTGGGCACTCACAGCTTAGGGACCTGGACCCAGAACAGTCTCCTTCTCCCCTGCCCTCACTGTAGTATGCACTTGAACACCCACAGCACGAACAGACTGTGGGGGATCTCGTGGAGCAATACAGCTAAATGGAGCTCAGCTGTTACTTAACGTCCTTCCTCCGAAGTACCATCCTAGCACAGAGATGTTCTCTGGGTGTTCTGCGACATTTAGAGCTGGGAGTGAAGTACAACTAACCAAAAAATGTGAGACTTCAATACTAGGATAAATCTTTACACTTTATCAACTCTAGCACAAAACGTCGATCATTTAATTTCAAATAATGTCCTTCCAACTGCTTCAAGAAGAGATTCCTCTGCTAAGAATCTGGTACCTGTAACCACAAAAGAGCTAGCTTTCGGAATATATTTTGTTCTTGTCCATCAGCTAAGAGTCAAACAGGATGACAGCAGCCATCCAGAGGTGGGGATAACACACGTCCGTGAAATCCCATTTCCTAAGAGCTCTGCAGGCAAGTGCTCTCTACGCTGGGATCCACACAGTCTCCAGCCTCCGCAAGAATTGTTGGCATGAGATAAGGAATTGCTATTTGTGCTTCAAAAGAAATAGCAGTGTTTGGAAATTTTGCTTTCATTCTGGATCAGAATAAAAAGCAAACTGTCAACACTTCCTTTGAAAGGAAAATGGAAATTGAGACTAAACACAAAAATGAGATTCAGCATTTATGATTAATAGCACTTTGTTAATGTTTTCTTTTGAGGTAAAAGATTTTGTTTTGACTTTTACATTGCTATAAATGTAACCATAATTGCTTATGTTATTTTGTGAAAACTACAGTATAGTCCAAGAGTGTGTGACAGTGTCTTAGAACTAAAATATTTTGGTCAGACTGAAATCATGATATTGAAATGAAAATAGAAAAATGGCATCAGTTGACCTGTTCCTGCAGAAGTGCTCTGGGGTTCATATGAGAAAAGATGTGGGTATTTGATGTGTGTCAGTGTAGGGCTTTGTGGCTAACCTAGGTGAAGCATAGGATGTTCAGCACATCTGACTTCATTTTTTTACTTATTGTGAATACTCTTTTAAAATAAAACCCAACTCCCACTATTTTTCTGTTTTCAGCTGTTTCTGGCTTTAAAGCACTGAGCTATTTGGATCTTTTGGTACTCCACGGACTTCCCATCTATTAAAAGCCTATTAAAGATTTTTAGTCATTTTTGCAAGGAGGGACATCATTTGTCTTGAAGTGTCCATGAGGTACTTTAAAGAAAAACAAAGAATCTTTTCCATTCTGAGTGGTTCAGAGACACGGGGTTTTTTAATGTCATGTTATCGTACCATACTTGATTTTCTGCAGCTGTAATCTAAAAACCAAACCAACAAACCTTCTG
Source organism: Urocolius indicus (assembly GCA_013401255.1). Classification (NCBI taxonomy): domain Eukaryota; kingdom Metazoa; phylum Chordata; class Aves; order Coliiformes; family Coliidae; genus Urocolius; species Urocolius indicus. The sequence goes on along the minus strand of WBNH01010855.1, from coordinate 494,798 downwards.
TAAATCTTTGATGTGTATCGAGGTACTGTATTTTCTGAGGACACACAGGATTGTTCTAACTATTTGGGTTCTGCTGCATCTCACTGACTTGATACTTTGGTGAATGGCTACAGACTCTTTGAAAGCCCACTAAGCCATTTTGGTTCAAACTGAGCTGAAATACCTTCCAAATTGCTGTCACACACCGATGAATGAAATTACATCAAGCCAGGTCAACGATCTCTAGAGACTTCATCTAAGGTTCACTGCTGAAAGCAAAAGTGTCTGCTGGTCCTACACCCTACATCATTTTAATTGGCTTTGGCCTGTTGATCTGTGCCCCAGGGTTGGACAGTCTCTAATTCTGTAGAACTTGAGAAAGTCTTACATTACTAAACCTCAAGAATCAGGCTTTGTTGTAAAGTCATTCCAGGGCACTGAGGTAAACTAGCCCAGCTGAGCCCCCAGTACTGCCAAGATGAGTAGCCTCCATCCTCCGCACTCCCCACATGCTGCTACTCTTTCCCTGGCCTCAGCCAGCCTGGCCAGGAGAACTGCTGCTGGTGCTGAGAACTAGCTTGACAAAACTCACAGCTTTCCATGGGGCAGCATATAGGAAGGAGCAAGAAATGCAGGAATGTCCTTTTTGTGTAGCACACATTGATCTATTAAGGATTCATCAGAGTCAGCAATATATTTTATGCTCTTTTTTTCATTTTTGTCTGCAAGGAGTGTGATGTGATTTCATTGCTGGCACTTGGTTTCTAGTTTGTTCTAATTTCTGCTTTTATTTCATAAAGATGGGAACAAGGAAGTACATAATCATGTTTAATGGTCAGACCCAGTAATCTTAAAGGTCCTTTCCAACCTAAATGGTTCTAAGGCTCTATGCTATATAACTTGGATGTTACTTCTGTATCTTCCCTCAGTGCTGCTGAGTATGAACTTAGGTCATATCAAACCAACGCTTAACCTGAGCTGCTCAAGTGTAGGAGCAAGTAGAGAAGGAGATCCATGCATTGGTCAAAACTGGGCTTCTGTTGTAGGCAGGCCCTGGTCCTGCTCCCTTGGAAAACTCACAGAAAATATGTTTTGCAGAAGCTTAAAAGAAAGCTAAAATGTAAATCTGAAGAAGACTTTGTGTAAGCTCAGTCCAGGAAGAGAAACGTCTCAGTTGTAAAACTGTTTCCCATCATTCTTCAGTTGAATCTCACATCTCACAGTCTCACCTCACAGTCACCACATCTCCTTTCCTAACAAGGGGATTTTTTTGTTCACCATTTCTTCTCAGCAAATACTCTCCAAGCAGCATTGGGAGCTGGCATAAGATGAAGTCATACTCTCTGTGTTTGTCTGTATTACAAGGTGTGCCAAATACCTTACAAGGAAGAGTAATTATCATTTCTGTTTGGTTAATGAAGAAACACAGGCATAATTGCCCAACTCATTTGGTTGAGATCACACAACAAATCAATGATGAAACTGCCTAGAAGCAATTTTTTTGTAGTCTAGGATTATATTTAAATGTTTCTCTTTGCAAATGGAAAGAAAAGATGATTTCCTGTGAATTGGAATATGCTTCAGTTAGTTGAGGGGATGTGGGCTTCAAAATATCCAAACCTGCCCTTTTCTGAGCTTCATCCTAAAATGCATCTGAAAGAATCTTTGTTGCCACACAAATATACATGTCATTCATGCTCTTCCTTTGCTTTCTTTCCATAGAATTAACCGTGCTTCTTATTTTCTTCCTGCTCCAGAGATATGGCTCCAGTTTCCTCAGAAACAGGTAGATGTTATTTGCATATCTTTAAACATTTTTTTCTATTTTTGGAAAGAGAAAAAAAGCAATTGAAATATAAAGTGTCTTTCCTGTAGAAATGCAAAAGGGTCTTTTTCCCTCTAAAAGTAGAGGAAGAAAGAGAGAAGGCTGAGAAATGGAAAGCATTTTCTCATACTGCCCCTTCTGTGGTAGGAGGGCAGGCAGAGCAATGATAGAGAACATGGCTTTATTGTTCATTCTCTGTAAGTTGAGGAATGACATCTTTAAAAATTAAAGATTCCTGTCTCTGAAACATTTTTTCGATGCAAATAGAGAGTTTTTATAGTTGGTCTGGTATATTATGTGTACATATTTTTTAGCAATAAGCAGTATTGACAAGAAGACTTCAAGAAAGAGAAATAAATGGGGCAATTTCTGGTGGGTGGGTGGGAAAGCAGGCAGGCAGGCAGGGGTGGGAAGGCAGGCCAGTCTCTTAACACTGAAACATCCCCATTAATTAATTTCTCCAGTACATAAGTATTGCTTTCCACAGTCCACTCTACCTTCAAAACATACAGTCATGTTGTTCTTTTAAATGACTCTGTGTTTTGTCATTTTAATTAAGATCTCTTTAAATGCAAAGGTGTTTGTAACCAGTGCCTAATATTTTGTCTCTCTTCCAAGGAGACACAAAGGGTGACAATCAGTTAAACTTACTGAGCTGAGCAGCAGAAATAACACTGTGGTGCAGTTTCTTATGCACCACTCAAATACCCGTATAAACTATTAACTGCTGGCGGGTTTTTTTATATTTAGAAGAGATTTGCCATCCAGTCTGACCAAAGGGAAAGAATTAGAAAAGCTGCTCAACAATGAAAAGTCAATAAATGGTTGGTTCACTCCCTGTGGATTCTACCATAACACGAAACAAAAGTGTTCCCTGAGCATCATCCCACAGGTACTGCTGTGAGCATTTATTTAATGTACTACAGATATCTGATAAATGCTGCACTTCAGAAAATAAAAGTTTTCCAAGTAAGAAATAAAAGTACTGAAACAAAACCAGAGGCATTTATCAGGTAAATCCTGCAGCAATTGTCCCGTTAGCTTGCATCTCACTTTTGGAGACAAGTGGAGGCCTCAGGTCATGCAGCACTTAGTCAAACCTCACCTGGTCCTGTCTGAGTGCAAAGAAGTGTCTCTAAAGTACTTCATAAAATGTTTTGGTTTGTTTTACTCTGTTACAAACCGATAAACTAGGTTTAATTTTTCTGAACAGAAGATAGTACAAGAATTTTGAAAAAGCACTGTTTTATTTTTCTGTGACTTGCTTTTTTTTAGCACAGAAAAGCTCTGTGATTCCAGCTTCCAACCCGGATTACAAGTATCCTGGGAACAACTGGTTTGTTGGTTTTTTTTCCTGTTTTAAAAGATCAGGCTAGCAACACAACTTCTCAAATTGGCAATTAGGGGCTTGTTTTGTTGTTTTTGTTGATACCTGTAAATGGAACAAGATGTTGTTTAGGATGATTGAATTTGCTCCCCCAGGGTCTATTAAGTAAGCTGTGTAACTACTACACTTTACTGTGCACGTTGACGCCTCTCTAGGCTGCTTGTGACTGGTGGGATTCTGTAAGAGGAATCACAATGGAAATTGTAGTTCCTCGGGAAGAACTGAAAATTGAGAGCATGTGACTAGCTGAGAATTATGACAGAGAGCAAGCTGTGCTGTGAGCAAATGGGGGACCTGGGGGGAAATGCAGCCAGCTGTGGTATGGGCGTTATTTAAGAGAAGCTCTGCTCTGGGAGAAGTCTGCACTCTGCTCTTCTCTTTTGCTGAAGGTTACAAAGGTGAGGTAGTATTTTTTTGTTACTTAACTGGACTTGGATGCATCTTTTAACATAAAAAAGTAGATCTCAAGGAAAAGGAGATAGTCTGGCCTGTAATCTGAACTGTATTGTTCTCTTCTGTTGTTGGTGCATCTGCACATATGCCGCGGTGCTTCTGTTTCCAGTCTGGTATTCACTGCTTGCTTTGAGACCTTCACATTGCTTCACTGTGGATTTAATGCCATCTCACGTGCAGGGGTTTGTTGGGTTTGATTTGAGGGGTATTTTTTTTCCCCCTAGAGGTTTTGGCAAGTTGTATCTTCTTTGTCTCCTTGCTCATTTCTTTGGTTAATAGAGTTAATGCTGGCTGGCTGCAAGGGAACCGTAACACAAGAGACATGTACAAGAAAGTAAAGGACTGCCAAGTCCTAAGTATTGTTGAGATTTCTCATGTAATTGATGCCCAGTAGGGAATACCATTTTCTTTTTAAGAAGCTGAGCATCAATCTGCAGCACAAACCCCAGACAATTCCCTTGTAAAACACTTAGAAACAGTAGCACTTCAAAATTGCACTTAGAAAGCTTCCAGCAATTCCTATTCAGTCAGTGAGAGTCCCCAAACACCAAACGTGAGTACCTGCTCTAAACTGGTTTTGAAGTTTGTAAGATGCTTTTCCTAAGCTCCCTGATGTGCCATGGCACAGAATTACAGCAGCTCTGCCGTCCTCATGCTTGTAGCCACAAACACAGCACAGAGAGGTGACTCAGCCCCCTCCTCCCACTCTTGGGTTGCAGGATTCCTGTCATTAAAATCCATGTTTGGCCCTGTCAGGTGTCTTGAACAAGGCCTGTCCTGTCAGCTTGGTTTGTTAACCTGTGCCTCTTTTCCCTTCTGTTGACGAGGTAGAGGCTCACAGAGGTTCAATAGCTCCCCTCTGCCTGACCACAGCCTTCAGCAAGAACCCAGAACTTTCTTTGTAAGGTCTGCTCATTTTACAAAGATTTTAACAAAGGTATGAAACAAGGATTTTGCGCAGTGCATCTGTATATATGAAGCCTTAAAATATCACTATTAGGATCGTGTGATGTTCTAACAGTCAAAGACTTGAAACATGATTTTATAAAGCCATACTTTAAAAAAAATAACAGCTGTGGTTTCTTTATGGTGCAGCCACCAGCAGAGACCATTACTTACACACCTCGTGAGTTATTTGCTGCATGATAAAATCGGCACAAGAGGTTGAAGAAAGCAGCTTCCAGTACAGGAATGCTTCCTATGCGCATTAAGGTTCATCTCTTGGCCATTTGGGGTGGTCTACAACCTATGTCACCATGCTGTGACGTTAAACAGTGTTTCTAAGAAATGTGGTCACGCTAGGGACGTGTCCACAAAGGAGGATGGACACCTCTGCCTGCCTGTTGCTACACGTGCAGGCCTGGGACATGATTTAGGTCCATATCGGGCTTTAACCTAAGTGTAGACCACCACAGATGTCCCAGCTCACCTATGTCCACAATAACAGTTGGCATTGATTCTTGACAGCCTTATTTACACCTTCATTCTGTGTGTGTGTCTTAAATTAACGTTTCCCTTTCCATCCAGGAACAGCCACCACATGTTCCTCAGTGCCCCAGAAGCATTTGGGGTGGATGAGCCCGTACACGGCCAGCTGGCTGCTGGGCCAGAGTGCCCATCGGCGTACTTGCTCTGTGCCAGGTTCCACTCCTGCCTCATCTGGGGACCTCGTCCGCAAAGGAGTGACATGAACCTACCTGGATTTCACCTCCTGTTCCTCAGAGCTGTAGTGATGGCACAGGGCAAGAGAAGGGACCATCCCCGGGAACTCAGGCGGTGTGTCGAGGGAGGAGAGCGGCTGCTGGGCTTCAAGGCGCACAAAAGAGCAGGTCGGTAGAGGGAAGAGAAAAAATAGCTCCTTGTTGAGAATGAAAGCGTTCAAGCCTACCTCTGTGCAGACACTAGATTTGAGGGTGCGGGAAAAGCAGTCGCCTTCAGCCGAGGCAGGTCAGAAGGCTCACAGGGCGGGGGAGGCCGCGCCACTTAGGTAGGAGCTCCGCGTCCTCTTCCCTGAAGATCTGCGCGGGCAGAAGGGCATCAGCCAGCAGCCCCAGGAGGAGCGGGACAGGGCTGTGAGTGAGCGGAGCGCGGCCACCCGCTCCCTGCCCCGGAACCGCCGCCCCGCCCCGCGCCGCGGCCCCGCCTCCCCGC
>WBNH01010855.1:262673-488961 GCA_013401255.1 Urocolius indicus | reverse complement strand
GTGGGGGGAGCGGTGTCCCCAGGCTGAGGGGGGCCGGGGGGCTCCCTGGCAGCTCAGACCCTCTCAGGGGAAGGGAGCGCCCTTCGCCGACGGCCGCAGGTCTCCTCCGCCAGGGCCGAGCGTCGAGGGCCCCGCGCTGCGGAGAGGGGGCTGCTCGCGTGGGAGGGAAGGGGGTCCCGTGGAGTGGGGAGAGGCCCAGGGGCTCCCTCTGGGGAAGGACGGGGATGAGCCCCTCGTCCTCGCTGCCCTACGCTTGCCGCGGTCCCGCTGCGTGCTGCGAGGGGGGGCGGCAGCGGGAGGTTCGGGACCCCGGCGCTCCCCCTCCCTCCGCCAGGCCCGGGCTGCCCGCGGCTGGGCTGCCCTCTGCTCCGTCGCACGCCTGCCCGCCCGCCTGCCCGCCTGCCTGCCCTTCCCTGGCCCTCGTCTCTACCTTCTCTTTTTCTCCCTCCCCAGTCCCCTTCTGTGCTCGCTTGCCTCGCTGGATGCAGCCTGGGGAAATCAGCCTCTGTCTCTGTTGCAGCTGCTCAAAAGAAGTTGCAAATCAACTTTTGCTACTCGGATGCATGTAGCTTCTCCACATGAAACTATCAGGGCTGGGAAGGGCTGGGAAGCTGGTGGAACTCTTAGGAACAGCTAAAGCATTGTGGAAGCATGAAAATGTTTTTGTGGGAGCTGTACTGATCGTTAAAGCAAATTAACTGCTAATTATTACGAATTTTTGTTCCATCCTCTTTTACCATTCCTTTTGTATCGTTCTCACACCAAACAGATTTTGAGAAGAGAGGAAAGAAAGAAGTATGTCCCATACTGGATCAGTTTCTTTGTCACATCGCTAAGACTGGAGAGACAATGTAAGTGTGACTATTTTGATGATCTTAAGTTGTAGTTTCTGACATTTCTGCTTTTTAAGTCAATGAGATGCTACCTGGATTCTCTTTTTGCCCGTAGATACCTTCTGTGAGCTAAATAAGCTTGCCTTACTTCCCATTTAATTTTGGATCTATTAGTTCTGTTTGCTGGGAGTTTTATCTAACACGGAGACTTTTTGTAGAGGCTTTGCACAGGAGTATGTGTCACATCTTATTGATCCTGATCGATACAATAAACTTGTTGCTCTTTCCTCGTTGTCTTGGTTGACATTCAGGTTTTTAAAATCCAAAAGTTTGCCTGATTTGTGATGGTAGCAGTTTACTGCTGTAATATCTGTTGTATACAGTATCTGGATGTAGTGTTTACAAAAAAAAAAAAAAGAATGGCTTAGGCTGTTTCTTTCTAGGCTTTGTATACCATGCTGTGGGATGATTATTGTGCTTTTGATGAGGAGGGGAGAATCGCATCAGTGCTTTCTGCAGAGGAGCTGTATGGGAACTACTCCGAATTTTCCATAGTCTCTCCTTTTTCAGCTCACACGAGTTTCACTTTTCCTGGACTTTCAGAGCTCACCCTGGCTGGTTTCTGCCCGCAGGTGTGATGTAGCTGAAGGAGCCGTGGCACACGCTCCCGCTTGACCGCGGCTGCTGCGCTCGGTGACTTCCTTGCAGCTCACTATTTGGCAGGAAGGGGAAAGGCTTCTCTGGGTGCGTTGCTATAGAGTTGCTCACTTTCTGGCTCCCAGGCTGTCTCCTTGTTTTTGAGGCCTAGTGCCAGACTACAGGCTTCAGCAGGAGCTCTGTCCTTTTACCAGTGTTTTGTTAGCAACCAGAGATTGCAGGGCCTTTGTTTGGGTTTCTAGAATCTCTCTAACTTGTAAGAGGTTTGTAGGGTTTGGTTTTGGTTTTTTTTTGGGGAGGGGGGAGGAATGAGATTTTTACTTTAATAGTTTGCTAGTGCTGCTTGAATTGGTGGTTTTGAAAGAAAACAAGTTCTGAAATGTACTTTGTTCTTTCACTAGAAGGCTTTGGCTCAGCAGAAATGTGCAGCTGAAATGCTGAATATTTTGGTATAGTATTTATTTTAGTATGGGCTGACTCGGGTGCCTGTTGTCTGTGTGACATGTTTAAAATATTTTTTTATCCTGTTCTGAAATATTTATTCAGACTGTTTTGGGGTTGTTGTGTTTGGTTTTTTTAACACATATATTCCAAAATATTTTTTTAAATTGATTGCTTAGAGACAAGTTATTGGGGAAATCTTTAGCTGTATGAACCTCGAGAAATGAATCAACTCCTGACTTCATTTCCAGGTGGAAACTCTAGAATCTTTTTTAATTATTATAAACTATTAAACCTGAACTGGAATCTGTCACCTAGAACTTTGTGCAACCTTGGTCTTCTGTGTTTCTAGGGTTGTATTTGGCCTTTTGTCATGTCCCTAGGTCTTTTCAGCATCCTTGAACCTTTCTGGTTACTTTTTAAAGAGAACATCTTTTGCATGGGATGTGAACATCAGAAGTATCTCATGTAATCTGGAGGCAGACACGGAAATATTGTTCCATAATGTTTAATTTTTTTCCCATTATCTACCAAATGATTTCTTAATCAAATATGTTTATATTTGCGCTGATGTGTAATGTATCAAAGTATCAGGAAGAAATGAATGAAAATTAAGATCTCATGGTAACTATTCATGTAAAGATTGGTAATAGGCATTATGAGATCTTTACGTAAAGCTAGTAAAGCTTGACCACTGTGAAAGCATTCCTGAATACACAAATTTGCCAAACACGGGATGATGCAAAATGAACTAAGTGTTCTTCATGTCCAGTTATGCAAAAGGAACTTTATTTTGAAGTCAATGATAAATAGATTGCCTTGAAATGGTAAGATGAAATCTGAAATAATAGTTTGTAGTGACATTTATTAGGATTTTTTATGAAGTTCAGAGCTCATCTTAAAGAAAAAAAAATGATGGTTAAGTCAGGGTTAATTACACAAAGGGTTTGCATGCTTGTTTATTGAAAAAACAATGGATCTTACTCAGTCACAACCTGTTCCTCAAGTAACATGCAAAAAGCACCCATGTGAAGACTAAGGCAAATAAGGACAAGTAAAATGTGAAATACTTTTAATTAGAGTTATCGTTGTCTCTAGGAGTTCTGTAATGTTCATGGGGATTCTCTCAGCTTTATAACTTGCTCTATGATGAATACTGATTTGTACTGCAGTCCACATCTTGGGTTAAATGTAGAGGGTGCTCACCCCCCACCCATGCCTCATCGGGGCAGCAGATCTTTTGTTTCAAACTTCCTTTGAAAAGGTGCAAGTGAAGTGAGAATGACTTTCTAGGTTCTCATCAGAGCATGTTGGTGGCATACAAAGCTTGCTCAATGGCTCATGTAAGGCCATTTGGTGCCTTCCTGCCCTCGATTGTTTCAGATGTGCTTATTCATCTGAGCAAGTTACAAACAGGTAGGTGCAGGTTTAGGTTAGGCTCTAATTTTACTAGGATTTCTCCTGGCAAATGCAGCCCTTGTGTCACTATTTCTTTTGTACTCATTCAACTGTGTATGTAGCTACATGGTAACCTGGAGTAGGAAACTGCTTACACTTGTAACTTCTGTTTTTAATAAGATTCTGTTGGTTGAGCCACTTTGTTTTTAACCTGTGAGCTGGGACAGCTCTGCTCAGCTTTGAATCTGATGTAGGGGAGGAAGACAGGGTGAGAGTTGTATAAGCCAGCACTGCACCCATGATAAGGCTCTTCACAGTGTGTCTTTATTGTAATTAAAAGTTTTTCAGTTACAAGGAAAGTTTGGAATAAAAATGTTGCTAAATTTGGCTATACTATCAGTGTAGACTTAGTTGCTTTATCACTACCTTGCAGTAAAAGCTTGGTCACACAATCACGTGTGTTAACTTGATCTATTTGGAGTTTAGGCTATCTTCTTGTGTGAAGTTAACCATTCATGTAATATGTTTGCCTGCCTTTCCAAATGCTAATTTAAACTTCCTCGATTATAGGTGCACAGAAGCAAAAGTTTGATTGCTTTGTTACTTGGGTATATTCTTGTTTCTTACTGGTTACTATGGTAAGACTTGGCCTTGGGTGAAATATGAAGCTTATAGTTCAACCTTTTTCAATCTCCTTTTGAGTCTTAAGACTTCTTTCTTTTCAGAAGAGTGACTTATTCCCTGATCAACTTGTTTTTTTACTAACATGCAATTTCCTTAGTGAGAATACTGAGGAAAGATCATAGAATCATAGAATGGTGGGAATTGGAAGAGACTTACGGAGATCATCTAGTCCGGCCCTCTGCTAAAGCAGGTTCACCCAGATGAGGGGCACAGGAACATGTCCAGGCAAGTTTGGAAACCTCCTGAGAAGGAGCCTCCACGCCCTCCCTGGGCAGCCTGGGCCAGAGCTCCCTCACAGGAAATAAGTTTTATCTCCTGTTGAAGCAAAGCTTCCTGTGTTCCAGCTTGTGCCTGTTACCCCTTGTCCTGGCCACTACAGAGAAGAGACTGGCTCCATTCTCTCCACACCCACCCTTTGGGTGTTTATCAGCGTTGATAAGGTCTCCCCTCAGCCTTCTCTTCTCCAGGCTGAACAGGCCCAGGGCCTGCAGCCTTTCCTCCTCACAGAGATGTTCCAGTCCCCTAATCATTTTGGTAGCCCTGTGCTGGTCTCTCCAGCAGTTCTCTGTCTCTCTTGAACTGGAGAGCCCAGAACTGGACACAGGAGTCCAGATGTGGCCTTACCCAGGATCATTATAGCATCCTTTTCTCTGGTTTGTAAAAGATCAGCATGACGTGCAAAAGTGAGTAAAGTGAAGACAGACAGTAAAATATTAAGACTTAACAAATTTTGTGTCTGCAAGAGCTTTAAAAACAGGATATATTTTTGTGCCTTTTTTTTGCATAAGAAATCTGCTTTTATTTCCTGAAGCAGGAGTGGCTTCAAGAGGGTGCAAGTCACAGCACTGCAGTACTAGACACGAAATGCAAAAGTGAAATACCTCTTTGTTCTTATGAAGAATTCTTAAAGAGTAGATGTGAAGATCACTTACCAGTTGTGATCTTGTCTTGTGTTTAAAATGAGTTTTCTCTTACCTCTTAGCAAATTCTGTTGGATTTAAATCACTCTGCCTCTTCAGTAGAGAAAATAGTTTTTAAAGCATTTATTTTGGTACTTCAGCAAGTGTTGTGGTTTTGCCCAGCCAGCAAGGAAGCACCATGACAATCTCTTGCTCGCTACCCCCAATTCACCCCCATCCTCATTAGGATGGCAGAGGCCCCAGCAAAATGGGAGGGGAAAAAAAGATAACCAAGGATGTTGTGGATTGAGACAAGGGCAGGGAGGGCTCGCTGCCAATTTCGGTTCTGGGCAAAACAGACTCCACTATTCCACTTAAAGAGAAAAGTAAAGAAAATTTATTCTACTACCCACAAGAAACAGAAGAAAAAACAAAACCAGGGCAGGATAATGATAAAGATACAACCAGCACTTTAAGATCTCCCTCCCCCATCCCTCCTTTCTTCCTGGGCCCAGCTCACTGCTCCCCATATCTCTACCTCCTCCTCCCTCAATGGCACCAGGGTGTAGGGAGTGGGGGATGTGGTCAGCCTCTCACAGATGGGCTCTGTGCTTCTCTCAGAATCCTCACATTCTTCCCCTGCTCCCATACAGGGTCCCTCCCACAGATCACAGTCCTTAATGAACTTCTCTGGTGTGAGTTCCTCCCAACAGCTAACTTCTGCGAATACAGGGTCCCTCATATGGGACACGGCCTCCTCTGGGTATAGTCACTGCCCCTGGCACAGAGTCTTTTATGTACTGCAAACAAAGCTTTGCTTTCCCACTCCTCCTCAGGATGCGGAGGGGATCTCTGCTCCAGCACACTTCCTCCTCTCTTCCCTCACTGACATTGGAGTCCCCATGGTCACTTCTCTCTCTCTCTCTCTCTCTTCCAACTCCTTGCACCACCATCAGCCAGAAAAGAAGGGAAAAGGAACAGGAAGAACCCTCGTCTTCTGGCTTCTTCTTGTTAAAAAGTGATCATGGAGAGGCCTAATTGGCTCATCCCCAGCAGTGGGTCTGACTCGGAGCTGGGGAGAGTTTTAAGCAACTTCTTACAGGAGCCATCTTTACAGCCCCTTTCCTATTAACAGAAATGGCTCCACACAAAACCATGACACCAAGAAAGTCCAGTTAGTTGGACTGGATGGCAAAACTAGAGATTTCCTTTGGTTCAGCAGTTCAAAATAAAACTTGGAAGACAAAAGCAATCAAAATTTCTGTGTCAATATTCTCTGCATTTCCTGCACTCCTACCCTGGGTCAGGCAACATACAAATCACAGGTTTCATGGGTTACTATAGTGGAAGGTATTATACAGATGATTTACTGAAAGAATACAGAAATAGTGATATCTAAGCAGAATATAATGATAATGGAGAAATATGGTATCTAGGCAGAAGTGATGAACTGTAATAGTTCACAGCTTAAGAAGAGAATGTTGTCCTTGCCAGGGTGCAATGTAGTTATACCAGTTCTTGCCCTTAATGCAGTATAAACAGCCTTTAAAACACATTCTGGTTTCATCTCTTCGTGTAGTCAAATTCTTTCTTCAGAGTTTCCCTGGAAGCTCTGAAATACTAATTTGTGCCTTGTCTAAGCCTGATGACAGAGCTTTTTGCTAGTTTCCTTGAGGAGCAACAGAAATGCTTTTCTGCAAAGTTTCCTGAGTCAAGGTTAATGTGTGTGGTTTGTAGAGCAAATACGAACATGTGTATCATCATCATAGAATAGCCTAAGTTGTAAGGGACTTCTGGAGGTCATCCAGTCAGACTCTGTCCTCAAGGGGAGCTAACTCCAGAGTTAGTTTTGGTTGCTTAGGACTTTGTGCAGCGTTTGTGATGGCAATGCCGTAGCCTGTTTGGCTCCCCACTGCATTGCACTAGGAAGAATGTTTCCCTGGGACTGCTGCCTCTTACCCCTCATTTGTGTGTCTCTGAAGGGGGTTGGTTTCCATCTTGCCTGTATGTAGTTACTCCTTCAGTGCTGAAAGACAGCAGTTTGATCCCTCCACCATAGCTTTCTGCTTTCCAAGAAGACATGCTGCTTTAGCTTCTTGGCCAGGTTATGTGCTGCAGCTCTGGTAATCGCCTCAGTGGCCTTCTGCTCATCTTACTCTGTTCTCTTCTGGTTGGCACAACTCCAAACCAGACACAGTATTGCTGTTGTGGTCTTGTAAGTGCCGAGTAGAGGTGTAATCATTTTCTCTGATACTGTAAGTGTAACCTCGTGTGCAGGCAACCTTTCCTGCAGCAAGGGCATGCTGATGTGTGTCCGGCTTCCCGACTGCAAACACTGCTACTGGCCCTAATATTGCCTCTAAGCAAGTAGTTTTCAGTTAGCTTTTGGATGACATTGACTACCACCACCCCTGTGTTCTCTGTCCTCTCCATCTCAGCTACAAAGATGTGTTGGGAGACACTGCAATATGTCTTATTAAAGTTAAAAGTGTCTGCTGGTCTTCTGTCATCAACAGAGTCAGTCAGGTGGATCCAGGACAATTTGTTGGTAAAGTTTAAAACTGTAAATATAAGTTAGATAATTGTAGTTCTATCAAAGATAAGGGCAAAAACTATGATGCTGTTCAATGTACTTTATGTAGCAGTAAACTTTTTTCCTTCCTTTTTGGAACACTTTTTTGAATCTCTAGCTTTTATATTATCTTGTGACAGCAGTGAAATAGCTTGTCAGTGCTCGCAGTGAACATGATGAGAATAAGTTCCCATTCTCAGCTTTGTTACTTTAAAGCTGTATTCTGAAATCTTGTCGTTTCCTTGCTTATGTTCAGAATGTACAGATGTTTGTGTAGCTGTATGTTCTTCAGCGTATTTCATCTGCTTAAGTTTTTTCTTTTTTTCTATTAAGTATGCTCCCTGTTTTCATTCAGCTGGCAGGTTTTGTTGCTTGACATGTGCATTCTGGTATTTTTTGACTAGTTTGAAAATTTTGTTCCAGTCTGGAGGCAAATAATGAACTGGAAGTCTTTGGAACTGTTGAAGGAATGTCATTTCCTTACAACTGAAAACAAAGAAATAAACCAATTCTTGAGTTCCTGCCGTAACAGACAGGATAATATTTTCTGAAAGAGGTCTGTGTGCCTTTGTTAGTATAGGCCTCTTCCATTTCCATGTTCTCAGTGAAGCAAGAGATGTGGGTAAACTTCCTTGCGTTGTTTCCTACTATTATTCCTCACTAGCTTCATTTCACTAAGTGGCTGGAATTATTCTCCCCTAATTCCCTTTCCACTGGCATTATGTTTTCTATCTTGTAATCCACTGATGCTTCTGAAGGACAGGAATCTCGATTGGAAAGCCAGCTGATTTATCTTTTATCAAAGATAGCTTAGCTTCCTAGCTCTTTTATTTGTATTGTAAAAACTGATATATGTACCAAACACACAGTTGTAGTTCTGCAGAGGAATCAGTTGTGATACAGATGGAATCACTTGCCTCTTTAGGAAATGCATGCTATTGTAGTGTTTTATTTCAAATGCTACCACTGCATATCTGTTGGGAGCTGGTTTTGCAATATAAAGGTCAAACTTTAACTACTCTTGTAAAACATGCATGATGAATTGGGCCTAATCAACTTTGGTCTCTCCATAGAATACATCTGGAAGGAAACATGAAAGGCAGGATTCTCATAGCCATGTTCTTTTTTCAATGTAATTTGACTGTTTTAACTGGAAATGTAACTTTAGGCACATGCAGACTTTCATTTGTGTGTCCTTCTTCCCTGCTGCTATATACAGCCTGTTCTTATAAGCACACTCCCTGCTGAACCTGCAGGCGGTTCACTGTTCCTCTGCATAGAAAAACACCCTGTCATTTATTCTAGAGCAGTTATAGTTGCGTGTGCTTCTGATGATCACCTTTGGTAGTATTCTGTTGGCATCTTTCTGCTCTTCAAGCTCAGTTCTCCTGCATTGCTTAATCGAATTTGTGCTCATCCTTGGAGCTTCTGTCAGTTCTTGCAGTTAACTCTTAGTAACATTTCTTCATGTGTGGAGTGTCTTTTCCATTGGGCCTCACATCTCCTGTTCCTTGCTGCACTTGCTTGTTATTATTTCATTTGAAGTACTTTCCCCCACATTTGGGTATTGTTCTGCTCCATATTGCGCTTTACAGTAGCAAGAATGTGTTTCTTTTATAACCTTGTAACTGTTGAGCTTTCCTTCCTCTTCCTGTCTACAGATTTTGAGAAGGTTTGTGCTTCATGGCACGTGTTGAGATGGAACAACAAGGCAATGGTGTATGCAGAAGGGAGGATACAAAGCAGGCTTTGTCTTGAGAGATGATGGATTATCAGGTTTGTGGATAAACTGGACTGATGCTGCTTTTCAGCAAAGCTGGTATGTGTCTGGCAGGCTTCAGCTTTAGAAATAATATTACTTGAGGACAGTTACAAGATTTCCATGATGGCTACACCCTATGAGGGTTTGCTCCAAAGTGGTTAGGGAGTGTGATATTGCAGGAACACCTAATGGGTGTGGATTAGTCACTGAGGCAGAGTACAGGTAGCCAAGCTTAGTGTCTGCCAACGGAACTGCTTTGTGTAGAAGCCAACTAGGTGGCTTTTGTTTCCGATTTTGGAAGGAGTTAGCAACAGAAGTGTGATTTACCTGATCCTAGGGGTACTGCTTTCAGACCTGAGAAGTCTTTGTTTTTGTGGCACAGTGCGTGGATTGGCAAGAATACAGTGCAAATAAATTCACATCCCAAAGTAGTTGCACAGGGTGCATTTTCCTTAATCTGGCCTCCCAGTTTTATTGCTTGGCGTAGGAAAGATTTGATAGTGTTATCTCAATGTGGTCTGCTGCTCTTCAGAGGTAACCTGTGACTCTCTGCACTCGTCATTTAACAGTGATAGCTACACTTAGCAGATGAGTTAGAGCAGTTCTTTTGTTCATTTGGTTATTCTGTGCAAACTGGTCATACTTAGAGCAACTTCAGTGTCCTGTATTATTAGATGTGTGAAATTTAGTTTGCATATGGAAGAGATTATACATTTGCATAGACACTTATCCAGACATGAATTTGACATTACTCTGAGTGATTTTTCTATAGCTAGCTCCTACAGAGGCAGTGATTTGAACTTCCTACAGATTCAGGAAGTTTTGTAAATGTTTCACTCATTGCAGAGTGCTTTTTCTTCATTTTTGACTCGCAGATTTCCACTCTACAAGTTTATTGAGAAAGTATCGTCTATTTAATATCCCTACAGAGTACTGTGGAAGTACATTGCACCTCTGCCTGATGAATTATTTTTCTATGCCATAGCTGTTGAATGGGATGGACTGCACATTGTGTCATGGGATTGCTGCAGAATCACTATTGTACAGTGCATGCCATCTTTCTTGAGACATGCCTTAGTGAACACTAATCTGTTTAGTAAAATTTTATCTGAAATGGAGAGGAGTAAAAGCTAAGAATAATTTACAGAATTGTGAGGTGACTGTATTTATTTCAACATTAAATGATGACAAAACGTCCAATCATGTTGAAGGCAAGTCTGGACTATAAATGGGTTTTGGGAGGTATTTTGACACAGATAATGCCTATCTGCTATTGAAGATCTGTTTGGCTAGTGCTGTTCAAATGCAGCTGCACTTTTATCTTTGGTACAACAGATGAATATAATTGTTCTTGGGGCTCATGTGATTGTAAGTTGTGAGACAAGTGAGAAACCTTCCTTCTCCTTCTGAACTTCTTGTGCTAGTTGCTTAGCTGATGTTTTGTTTACGGTTCTCTAAGGTTGGTGTGAATATTCTCTAATTGAAGTTTAAAGATTAAGTATTCAATGTTAAGAACATTGTCACCGAAATAATACCTCTCTCTGAAAAGAATTGCTCCTGGTATAGTATATTGCAGTAATAACTGGATCAAAGTCTTGCATTATGTGTTGCAGATGCATTCTACAAGAAATGAGGCAGATGTGGGCTGAGAAAAGGGTTCCTGTAAATAAAATGCTTACTGCAAGTTCTGAACCATTCTGTGTGTTATTTTTAAATAAGGCGGGAAATATTATTCAGAAGATTGTCAGTCAGGTTCAGAAGCAAACAAAACTCAAATGATTTTAATATACTCTGGTACAAAAGGTGTTAACTACATTGTTTTTACAAAGGTAAATGTAATAATCACACAGATTATTGGTAAAAAAACATCCATAACTAGAGAAATAAAATCTGTTGGAGTACAGTATCTTGTAAAGTGTATGACAGCAGAAAGATATTAGGTCTGCATATAGGGGTGTCATGTTTAATGTGGTTCCCCAAGCTAGTGATTTGCCTGCATAATAGAAAAAAAGGGGAACTAAATTGTAAATAGATGAAGTGTAGTTGATAGTGCTCAGATTGGAAGACTTGGCTGATATTTGATGCTGATCCGAAAGTCTATGTTTGTAAGACTTGGAGACTGCTGTAGTCGGTGTAGGCTTTACAGGAAAGCTACTGTCTGGGATCATTCAGCTTGTGAAAAAACTTGAGATTTGTAAGAGATGATATTTGAATAGGTACATGAAATTACGTGAAGAATAAGAAATCAGATCAAGGTAAGAGTTTATATATTGGTACGCAGTGCAGAAGTACATTAAGTGGAATAGTTCAATAAATACATCAGTTCATTCTTGAAAATTTACTTTAGGTTACCTTATGAGTGGAAGAGTGAAATCTGGTGAAAATACCATCTACTTCTACTTTTATATTCATAGACAAACCATTTTCAGTGGTTTGTAGAAATTGTGAAGGCTTTCAGTTATTTTATGCATATTGCTTCCCACTCTGCTACAAGGAATTTAATTCTTGAATGAAGAATATGTTCTAATATTGTACTTTTTTGTTCTGTAGTCAGATTTAGCCTTTAAAAATAAACGAAACCTGAGTTGGATTCTTAGATAACTATACTAAGAAATGCACTTTGAAGAATTCCGTGTCCCATTTCAGATTTTTTCTGTTCTGTGGCACAGCTTTTAGCATCAGCTGAATATTTATCAACAGAGATCAGAGGTCATTCCTTGTTGATTATGGATACTACTTTAATGTCTCCATCAGCTGTCTGTTTCCATAACTAAGTCTTAATCTTTCTTGTTCCTGGTGATGATAGTGGTAATTTCCAAGTAGTAGAGAGGTGAATGCTTACCCTACTGAAGTAGATGTGGTTCTACTGTAATACAGTTTCTGTGGCTCTGGAACAAGTTTGTCATGCTCACAAGGAGGAGAGCAAAGACTTAATTTAGGCTGACAATAATCAGCTAGTGAAAATGGGGAAATACCTTCTGTGCTTGTGGGAAATACCAGTTTATCCTCTTTTGAGTTCTGCTATATATTTTTAATTAAAATGAAAGGTAACTTGAGGTCAAACATTACTGAAGATAAACCATGAGAGCGTTTTAACTTTACACGTGTTATCAGGTGAAAGTGAACAGGAGATGCTCCCCTAAGCAGAGTGTTTGCCAATATGTTTTCCTACAAGGAATGTAGTTTTCACAGCAAAGCAGAAAGGTTCAACAAATTCACCATGCTCTGTCACCTAGAGTTGAAAATGCATTGCTCGTTCAGAAACACTGTTAAACAATCTAGCACTTGCTTACAGGTTTAATTTAATGTTGGATTGAAGGGTTTTGTCTGCTTGCCAGAAACATTTAAGAAACTAGTCTGCATCGATGCACAGGGGATTTTACTGTGTAAATCTGTTGGCACCGTGTGGAATTTCCTGTGTTAATCTGCACTGTGTGGATGGAGAAAAGAGAAGCAACGGTGTGCAGACGATGGCACTGAGATTAATTGCATCAATATGGTATTAAAGTATAGGAAGTAGAAAATAAGTTTAAAATTCAAACATTTGAAGCAAGAGTGTAATTAGGTAAGGTACTTTCTTTCATCTGGTACATGAGCACAGTTGCTTAAAGGAATGGCTCTGCTCTCTACTAGTCACATCACACATCATATTCTTCCTTATCTGTAGCATTAATGTTGTGGTTAGATTAGTGATCTGCATCACCTCCCTGTGTGTGGGATCACAGGAGTGTGTGGGAGCAGTGGAGCAGGATTGCTCCTTTTGGTTGTAGGCCAGGTATAAAGTTAAGTACGTGGTGAGGCAGCTCCCAGCTTCTGTGCTCTGTGGTGAAATCCTTGCCAAGCTACGGCGTAGCTCCTTTCCCCTTTAGTGGAAGTTCAGTATTACCAGCTTTCTAACCCAGAATTGTTCAGAAGGATTTTCTGTAAGCAAAAAGGAGAGCTATTTCTCTGCCACTAGGCACTCTTCCTTAAGAAGCAGTCTGTATTATTTATATAATAAATAGTGAAATTGTAATTTCTGTACAAAAACTAAAACATCAACTGGCAACAGGTTTGGAGTTGGTTTTTGTGTGTATGAAAATGAGAGATTATGTGTTTGTTACAGGCAGTTCTTAACCAAAGTTTTAGCTTGTGCTTCTTTTTCTGTGTAGTTGGGTACTTCCAGGTATCCCTGGTCATACCCATCAATGCATCTGAAATTAGGGTGTGCTAAGTAAGGAAGATATTGGAACAACAAGAAAATAATAGAAGTAGGCTTTGGCTACTGTCTTTCCACCCCAAAGAACAGAGGTAACTGAAGAGGGAGAGATGAGGAGAGTGAGTGGCACCGACTGGTTCCTTCGTGCAGCTTTAGCTGCTGACTCAGAGAAGAGCTCTCTGCCTCCTGCTCTGGCCAGAGGGTGGGAGAGTCGACAGTCCTGGCAGGCTCCAATACCAAGTCTCAGGTGCTGCTCTTTCTGCAGCCTGGGGGAAGGAAACCATGCTGGGACTTGGCTTGGTGAGGGATAAATAACCTCTATGCTGTCTGGTGGCAGAGATGGGTTGGGCTGTTGATTTGAGAAGTGGCATGGTCTGTCTAGTCCCTAATATTCCTGTTTGGATACATTTTGCATTGAGGCTGGGGAAGAGCACAATGGAAAGTTTGCCACCTTGCATGTGGGTTTGAATTGGGTACGTGGTTGCTGCGTACACTTTTGTTTTTGGTGCCTTTTGGCTTTTCAAATAGTTTTGGAGATCCCATTGATAGACCAGAATAGAAAAGGAATTAACTCATTTTGAGTAAAACTTTAATTTTGCTTCTGACAGCCTAGGGAAATTACTTTGTCTTACGAGTGTATCCTCATCTTCTATGAGCTCTAGAGCAAGGCTTGAAAGAGAAGAAACAGTTATTAAAGTTGGCAAGTTATTTCTCTTAAACACCTGTTTCCTGCTAGCATATCTCTGTGGGAATGTAACTTAAGTCTGTAATAACTGGAGAGGAGGGGGGAAAGCTATTGTATCTCTTGTTACATGTTAAGTGAATCCCTCCAAGATTGTCCTCGAGTTCTTTCCCTTGGTGTTCTGGGGACTTTGCCTTAAAATCAGCGTAGGTGAACATGAAATGTTTACATCCTAAATATACTATTTTGTACTTGTAAAAAAATTACCTTTGCTTTCAGAGAGGTAATAGTAAGAGAAGGGTGAAGAGGGAAGTGCTTCCTTCTTCACTAACTTGTGACACTTCTTTTATGACCTGTTCAATGAACAGAATCAATAGTACATCTGCTTTGTTTTCATTATATGTTCTTTGAGGTATGTATATAGCATCTCTCCAAAACAGATGGCATCCTCTTAAAATTTAAAACAACTGATTTTGCAGTGAACTTAAACGCTGAAATCTGAAGACAGATATCCCACAAGGAGTTCTCGGACTCTTAATGTTTTCAGTACATAGTGAGGTCTCTAGAAGCTTAATATCTTTCAATGTAATGTTATTTAAACCTGTATTTTGGGAGACGATTCCAGAAAGACTTACAAAATCATTGCACTGCTTTCATTGTGGGACGCGGCCTTACTTCAGCACTCTGAGTTGTTCTTCCTGTTCTACAGTTCATTTTTGGTATTGCCCAGGCTTACCTTCCACAAGTCTTACTCAGATTTGAAACTTTAAATCTCATAGAGTTTGTCTAATGTGTAAACCATATATACCACCTTAGTTGAACACAGTTGCTAAAAAAGGTAGGTAAGTAACACCCTAGTTGTCTTCTGCACTTGTGGAGACTTGTGTCCAATCTGCATTTCATGTCAAAGTCATGTAGTCACTGTAGCAAAGCCTTCCAGTGTAGGACTAAATACATGATAAAGAACTGCATCACTTGTTCAGCTTGGACAGTTCTTCTCAAACAGTAGGGAAAGCACTGTGCTGGTCTGAAGGGCATGGGGATATTGCAGTCACAGCTTGCTCGCCTTGTTCTAGGGCTCTGAAAGTTAACGTTTTTCTGGGATTCTCCAAGTGCAAGACTTTTCTTTCCACTTCAGATTTTTCAGTTGGCTTTCACTGTTATTTCTCTTTACTTAGGTTTTAAGTATTTGTCAAATCTTGCCCCAATACCTTTGTTAAAAGTTTCTTTCTGCTCTTTTTTTGAGGTCCCTCACAACCCCTGAGATTCTGTGATTCTGTGGACTGAATATACCAAGTAGCAAAAGAATCAATTCTAGAAACTTGTCCTGTGGCTGGAAGAAAATATCAGTTAATTCTCTGACACAAACCATCTCAATAGTGCAAGCTATTGACAGGGAGTTCCCTTCTTTCACAATAAGGGAGAAAGCTGCTTTCTCAGTTTCATCAGTTCAAACGTTTTGAGTAAGCAAGAGATAAGGGAATGGGAGGAAGTCTTTTGCACTCGAACTGATAGGATTAGACTTTCTGTGTGTGTCATGGTTTAACCCCAGCCAGCAACTGAGCACCACACAGGCTCTCTCTCACTCTTTTGCCCTCACAATGAGATGAAGAGAACTGGAAACAAAAGTTGAGATAAGAACAGTTTAATAACTAAAATAGTAATAAAATATAATAAGAATGATTGTAATGAAAAATAATATAACAAAGGGACGGAAATAAACCTTAAGATAGATGATGCTCTCAGTGCAATCACCATCTGCTGATTGATGCCTGCGCAGCCATCGGCCCCTCCCCACCAACTCCCTAGTTTTTATACTGGGTATAATGTTCTGGGGTATGGAATATTCCTTTGGCTACTTTGGGTCAACTCTCCTGGCCGCGCTCTCTCCCAGCTCCTTGCGCACCTGCTTGCTGGCAGAGCATGGGAGCATCATCATTGTACTCATGCTAAATCCAAACCACAGCACTGTACCAGCTACTAGGGAGAAAATTCACTCTCTCCCAGATAAAACCAGGACCAGTACAGGTGGGGGTTTTGCCTAGCCTGTTGTTTCATTTAATCTCTGCTTTCTCATTTATCTCAGCCTTTTTTAGCCTTTTTCTTGTGCTCCCTCTCTAATAATATGTAAATATTCTCAAAACAGACTTGTGTTTCTGATATTATGGGCTGTTTGGTCAGGTGCTGTTTGTTTTCCTGTTTAATTTCTGTAAAACACAACTGATGATCTTCAAATGGAAGTCTTTTCCAACCAGGTTTCTCTCCAGTTTTTTATTGAAATTGCAAGGTCAGAGGCTACATTCTGATACAATGTTATGCTGTTAACATCTTTTCACCCCTTAAAGCCCATTAAACTACAGGTGTAAACATCAGTCCTGGGAGCATTTAAGATGAGTGGCTCTGCTGTGATACATACATCTCTGAGCTAAAATTCTGAATCTTGCTGTGATTGATTCTTTTCAGCCATTCATTACTTCCTCTGGTGACTTTTTATTCCCTTGATAGTCTCTTTTTATAATAAAATCAGTTTCTTCATCTAATTTTCCATATGTCAGAGGTTGGTATAAGGGAAAGATGGTGCAGGAGCTGGTGGAAGGGAAGTAGAGGGCTGTTTATTTAAGAAAAACTGTCAGTTTATGATGATTTGGATTATGTATGAAACTGCAGGCTCGTTACCCCAGGGAGCTGTCTTTGTACAGGCATATTTACACAGGATGACCCAGATATTGTAATGAAAGGTGCTTTAGATACATGTAAAATGTATATCATTTCAAAGTTGAAGTTCTCTAGAATGAAAGTACAAGAACTAAAACATTTTAGGATCAGCTAATCTTTTTGAAGTGTTTCTTCTGAAGGTATTTTTACAGATCATGTAATTTTCACATGAGTGGCTATAAAAGAGCTCTTACAGTTGCTAGTACAAATGCGCAAGTTACTGTAGTGGACAGGAAGAGAGTGGTTTTGAAGACATAAAAGTACATAATCAGCCTTTTCTAAATACACAATGCTGAGTGGGAAGAGCAAGTATTTATGAACAAGCCTGCTCAGAAGAAAGCATGAATAGTATTTTCTCCATGGAATTTCTTCAATTTGGTTTCTTTACAGAACTTAAAGTGTTTGTCAGTTATTTTCCAGTGTATAAAACTTGATGAGGTTGTGCATTTTGGCTCTTGATTTAACTGTAGAGGGCATTGACCAAACTGCTCATTTTCTGTGTCTCTCCATATGACACATGAGCTAATTGCCTTTCTCTATGGATGAGATGCATGTGAGCGTCAAGAGTCTAGCTAATACCAACTTCTACAAGTCATTTTCATGGACTGGTAAAACAGGAAAGCTGGCTGTCCTATTGTGACACTCACTTTTGATTGCCACCACAGAAGTAAATAGAAATGGAGAAAATATTACTGTCCCTGTGAAATGGTTTCTGGTTTTTTTTTGTTTGTCAGAAGTGAGTTCATTACTGTAACAATTTTTGAGATGCACAGCTAGATACTTTTCAGTCTTACAGACTGATTTGAGTATTGTCTTTTATAAACGGTCTGAAAATAGCATTCAAACTTTGCAGGACATTGTTACAAGCGTAGGTCAGTTTCTTTAACAAATATACATAATTAAGGTTGCTTGAAGTAAGATTCTTTTCTATAAATTCTTTATTCACTTTATGTATTACATATCTGAGGATTATTCAGCGTTAGCTTAAACTGGCTTAAACAGTTCACAGCTGTCTAGGAGGTAGATGGGCAGTGTCTGATAATGCAGTAGTAGATGCACTAGCCAGGGAGGGCCCTGTCAGACCTCCTGTGGCTGTGATGTGGGGAGATTGGTGGGGAAGGGTTTCCTGCTGGGTTCCCACCTTGTCCATCATATGCAGTGTGAGACACCTGTTTTCTTGAAAATTTCAGTCTACACAATTCTGTTAACAAGAAAACTGGCAAGGCAGAAGGTAATTTGGAAAGATCTTAAGAAATGACTTACTGTTGTGTTTTTTTTCTGGCGTTAAACTTGTTTTGCTCAGATGTTCATCATCAAGTGATAACTGTGATACAAACTATATTTGCCTTTCTGAGAAAAAGAGATGCTATTAAGTGTTTTTAAGATGCATGGATACTGAGCAGTGAGTTACAAAAGGCCTTTCAGTAAGATTTTGTCACAGAAGCTGGTAATGTTGTGTATACTTGCTGTATGATTTCCATCCAGACTTGAAATACTTTTTTATAACTCCTTCTTTTTTGTTTTGTATGTGGGGTTTTTTTTTTGTTGTTGTTTTTTCCTTCTCCTCTTGTAAGCTCAATGAAAACTTCAGGTGGCAGGTAGGCTCAGTGGTAGATTATGTAGAAAGCATCCATATTTCACATTTGGGTTAGAGCTATGAGTGCGTATTGGTTCTGCAAGGCAATGGCTTACACTGTTAATGGCAAGTGAATTGTGTAATGCTATTGTACTGTAATTGCTTAAATATTTATCATGCTTTAAATGCAGGAAGAAAAATGATACTGCATTACGTGCCTCATCTCTTAGGACTAGTGTTGTTTTGAAAACATAAAGTAACCCTGGTTTTCTGTGGTTTTAGAGCTGACTTGCATGTGTCTTAATTCTTCTGTTTTCTGCAGGGTTCAGTGGTCTCAGTTTAAAGGCTATTTTATTTTCAAACTGGAGAAAGTAATGGATGATTTCAGAACCTCAGCTCCCGAACCAAGAGGGCCTCCCAATCCAAACGTGGAGTATATTCCCTTTGAAGAGATGAAAGAAAGAATCCTGAAAATTGTCACTGGATTTAACGGGTATGTGTCAGTTCTTCTCTAAAATCAGGACAAGAAAAACATTTTCCCAAGTTTTAACTGGGTAGTTTAGACTATCTGTGATTGTTCATTTTGCTTCTTCAACTAGCTGAGCTGAAGTAAATACATACCTGGGGAAATACAGTAGTTTCAGAACTTTCACTTCATGATTGTGTCTTTGAGTGCAAGTTGTGACATTCTGTGGCGTGTCTGTCACTTCAGGTTTTTCAGTATGTGTAGTTAGTTTTTCAGTACTGCAGTTCAGTGAAACATGGTGTTACGTGCATTTAACAGGTAACACAAACAGTAGCCAGATTTCTTTCTGTGTATTTTGAAATGCCCGATTGAAAGGAGTCTTTTGGTGTTCAGCTGTTAATCACTTGGTGGCAGTTCAGGAGCTTTTCAAGAAGTAACGATCCGAGGTTGGGGGTTTGTTACTTTATTTTGTGTGTCTCTTAATATCTTATGTAGTAGTTTCCTTGTTTCTAAACTGGATTACAATTGCCATAGGCTGAGTCATCCTGCTTGTGGGTCTCAGTGCCTGCTAAGACAGAATTTTACAGCATTTTTTCAGTTTGTCAGTAAGTGAGTGTACTATAAAGTTTGCCTTCCTGCTACCTTGAAATTTTAGACTTTGAGGTGCCAGTAACACATTCTTATTTTGATGATGGGTTAATTTTTATTGCTGCTGTTCCATACTACTTAATTAATTTTCAGTTTAAGTGTCTTGTGTCAGATCTTTCCCCCTCCAATTAATCTCATGTAGGATACTTCTAAGAATGTGAAAGTCAGCATGTTCTCAGTTACTCAGTGTTTATACTGGGCTACTTCACAAAAGGAATTTAAAAACAAACCTATCCTTTATGCCCGAGTCTGCCTCTTCCCTCCTCCCCCATCTTTTTGTTTATGCTTCGCTGCCTCGTTCTCCTATGGAGACAGCAACTGAATGGGCTGCCGTTATCTTCTGTTGTGGCAAAGCATGCTAAACCGAAGCTCTCAGTGGCCACAGCCGGTGCTTTCTTTGGGGCTGTGTTGTTTTGGTCTGTTGCTGTGACGATTAAGAATGTTCAGCTTCCTCATAGTTTGAAGTGAACCACCCTGTCTTTGAGGAAGCTGACTGCAAACATTAGTTACCTTAAAGAAAATAATAGATGAAGATGTTTCAGATTGTAGAGTAGTTCATTTAGTAAATCCTGCAACTCCTCCAGTGAGGATATGATGGTGAAAGCTGAATCATGTGGAAATGGATCCAGAAAGTAACAATAGCAGGTTTTGGTTTGTGTAACTGAGTATGTTCAGGCTTCTTAGGGTTGTGGATGTCATTTCAGGATGCTGAAGAGGAGAAGGAAATAACTTTAGGATGTTTTTATTGAGTGTTTGTTTAAGAAAATGGCAGAGTTCATTAAAACTAACTATGAAGTAGTAATGAATGAGGAATGATCCTTGGTTTGTGCTCTTTCTAATTGAAGTGTCTTTTAAAGAAAGCATGAACTGGCTGTTTTAACTTTACTGTGTCTTACTTGCCAGTGTGTAATATGTTTGTGGAGCCAGATTCTCATGCTATACCTCAGAATTGCTTTGGAGTAGGAACTTCTTAAAAGACTTGCTGGCGTTTTTTAATCTTTTGCTAGTGAAGCAGAAAATACCAAGACTAGTTATTGGAGATCTCTGACAGCAGTTTTCACAGTGTGAATGAAATAGACACAATCCAGACTTTCATTTCTGATTTTTTTTGCTACATTTTAATATCTATTACAAATCATTTTCCCAGATCCCTCTTGAATCCCTCCCATGCAATGAATTTTTGGTTTGTAGTTCATTCTGCACTATAGTGCTAGGAAGTGCAGTTTTGAGAGTGTTTGTGTAGAATTTTAAGTTATTACCTTAAGTAGACTGTAGAGGACTATTCATGCAGCTCATGTACTCAACTGATTAAATTTCTAAGCACTTAAGATCAATTCCCATTCTGCTCACAGACTTTTACATTGATGTTCACTTATAGATTTACACCAGTTCCAATTAATTTTAAAATCCCATTGTTAAACTATTTAAAAATAATATTTTTCCTGAAGTTAACTTTAGGTTTTGCTAACTAAAACCACAAATGTTGAATGAATTACATGCGAAGGAGGTGATAGTGTGACACTTGGTGCCATCTGCTGCTCAATAAATGAAGTTCAGTTTGCATTTTCAGTGTGAAAATGCATGATTCCTTTTGAAGTGCTTCACTATTTTGTCAGAAGTCACAGACATTTGTTAATGGTTTGTTAATGGACACTATGAATAGGTAACTGGTACATGTATGTAAAGTATTGCTACTCTGAAAGGTCAGTTCCTCCTTTTCAGTAGGGGTGAAATTGAGTGCAGAATTGTGAGAAGACAACGTGTGAATGTGATGGTTATGAATTCAGTTGTCTTGCTCTGAGTTTAATTATTTTTACTGAGGTGATGGCTAAGTGTACTGTCCAGTTGAGGCAAAACAGGATCTGTATCAGCTAAAGTGTAATGGTTCTACTAATTATAACGTTTAATGCTTTTGCTGTAATTGTATTTTGTAAAACATGAAATAAAATACAAATTGAGAATTTTTAGCTCTAGTGTGTATGGCTCAAATTTGTTTTGAATCACTTACCAGTTCTGTTCTTTACATTTGAATAATAAATATGGTCTTAAACTATCCTACTGTTGATCTGATTTGCTTTTCATTGCTTTAATGGATTGTTTGAGTTGTGGGATGATATTCAGGATTCCACTTAAGAGTTTTCTGGTGGTGGTGAGAACAAAAGAGTGCTTTGTTACCTCAGTGTACTCAAAGCCTTATTTTTCCCTGTGTGGCTAATGATAATAAATTTCAGTACTGTTTTCTTTCTGTCTTCTCTGGGGGAGAAAGCAATAACATTATTGCTTCCTAGCAATCGTACTCTTTAAAATTAAAACCTTATAACTCTATTTCATTTCAGCATCCCCTTCACAATTCAGCGACTCTGTGAGTTGCTGACAGATCCTAGGAGAAATTACACAGGAATAGACAAATTTCTAAGAGGTGTGGAAAAGGTACGTATTTTTCTGAGACAGAACACAGATAAATGGTCACAACTACCAATTAAATAATAACTTCTGAATTACTCCCAAAGGTCCTTTGGTTTCATGATGGCTCATAGCTGTAATATAGCTAATAGCTACTCTGAGTGTAGGAGGTTGTTTCATAGTTGTAAACGTTAAAAAGGCGTTTTTAAATAATTGAAGACAAACAAATCTCAGCGGTGTAACTTGTTTCCTAATCACTGTGCAGTACTCGAACTGTAGTTTGTGGAGAGTGTAATGTCACCTTTCATATTGAGTCTTAGCCAGGAATCATCAAATAATCAGCTGAAATAATTGGAACCTTTTCATCAAGCATTTTCTTCCATATTTGGGTCAGGTTAGATCCAGCAAGTGAGGAAGGGAGGCCCCTGCTTCCCAGAGTCTTTAGTTTCAGTATTTAAATTCTATTGAGTAGAAGACTGTGCATTCATAAATGCACACAGATGTAATTTACTAGTATTTTATAGCTTATGTCAGAATGTGAGATCTTTCAAAAGTAGAAAACAGGCTTTTGGGATGTGTTTCCACACAGGATTTTCTTGATGGAAAAGTTGGCTTGTGAATAATGGATTGCTTTTACTGTTATGGTGGATGCACTCGGATGGGAAGGAGATGGTCAGAAATAAATGAGATAGGGATTTCACAAAGCACTTCCTTAGCCAACAATGAGATCTGTGAAACCGTGCCTCAGGTTTTATGAAGAACCCTCATTGAAGTTCATCAGGGTTAGTTTAGCTGGGCCTGTGATAAAAGCCCCTCTCTGTGGCATTGGGCTAAGTATTGATTTGAAGAGAGAAACCTACCTAATTTTGAAGCGAGGTTTATAGATATTAAAATTGATTTCATTTGCAGTGCCATTCAAGGAGAGGGAGCTAAGCAAAATGTGCTGCATTAATGATTGTTTTTGCCCTTTGAGTGGGGCTCAAATAACATTTGAAATATGGCTATGATAAAAATAGCTAAAAGTGCTTGCACACGGTTGAATGCAGGACTTGTGTACAAACAGAGCATTTCTTCAGCAATTCAGCAGTTTCTCAGCATTTCAGAATACTTCACTAGGCAGAGAACCTCAGTTAGGAATTATGAATGTGTGGGCCTGAGGATTAATTTGCTGGTCTTGTTGTGACAGTAACCTACTTATGAAACTACTGACTGTTAGTGTAATTAGACCTGACCTTGTGAAGAGGGAGCAGAGGAGGTATACTTGTGTATATCTGTAACCTGTTGATAGCTTTCAACCCAGTTTTCTGTAGAGTGACTGTAACAGGTATGACCAGAATCCCATAACTCTTAACTTCTGGGGTGTTGTCAAGAGCTGAAGCTTCTATTTCTCATGTCTTAATGTGTTTGTGTGTTACAGAATGTCATGGTTGTCAGCTGTGTATATCCTTCTTCAGAGTAAGTATCTTTTCCTTGAAACTTGAGGCCTGTGTTAGTAGAGGGGACAATGTGTGTGTGCCTAGATTTCTCTTGCTGGCAGTAGTTGCATCCAAAAGATGGACGTGCAGAGTTCCATTGTTATCGGAAGTAAAGTCACCGGTAGCAACTGTGGTCAGCAAGTGTTAGATGTAGTAACTGGGAAATGAATGAACAGCTTTGGAGTCGGGTGTGTGATAACAGTTCAACATTATCCCCAAACACCAAGCAGTTTATACCATAGCTGGTGGTGGAAAAAAATGGATGCCCCTGGACAACAATTGTGCTGTAAATTGAGATCCTAGCCTATTGCCCTAGTACGATGTACAGGTACAGAACCCCTGGAGGACTGACAATGGGGGACTAAGTTGGGAGTGAATTCTGTACAAACAAGTCTAAAGTCATTTAAAGTTACTTCATAATATTATTTTCTTCTTTTTTCTTGTTTGTTTAACTAGGAAAAATAATTCCAACAGTTTAAATCGAATGAATGGTGTTATGTTCCCAGGAAGTTCGCCAGGGTACACTGACAGGTGCGTTTGGTTTGGGGGTGAAATTTTTCTGGATAAAATCAAGGGAATTGTGGCAATAGCTGGTTCAGATCCTTTACATTCCCTGTTCTGACTCTCAAAAATGGAGTGTGATAAGGAATACCGGGCAAAGGCCAGTAAGGGGCTTGCACATGTACATGATGTATTCTGTTCTTCTAAATTGGTTTTTTTGTAACCTCACTGTTTAGATTAGTTGTTGTTTAAAGCTTTTATCATAGTCTGCCTGTGGTAAGCAAGGGGTTTTTTACTCAGTATAAAATTTAATAGAATTTTGGTTTGGTGATCATTTCAAACAAAGTTATAGCTGCTTCCTGCCTATTAGGAACAAACTATTAAAATCATGGCTTAATTTCTTCTTATTTTTAAAGATCTAATGTAAATGGTCCTGGAACTCCCAGACCAGTAAATCGACCGAAGGTTTCTTTGTCAACTCCCATGACAACAAACGGTTTGCCAGACAGCACAGAGCATAAAGAATCAAGCTTGCAGCAAACAGAAGATAAAAAACACAGGTTTGTAAGGAGAAATGTGTTTAGAGTTCTTACGATTCTCTTTTTTTCCCACTTCTATTTTAAAAAGAGAGTGGCTATCTAAGGTATGTGCAACTAAATTCTAACATACAAATATGTGCAGCAGGATTTGATGTTTACTTCCTACTGTTTGGGCTATCTAGGTAAAGATTGCCTCAAGTTTCCATAGTTGCAGTAACAGCTCTCCTAAGCATATGGGATGCAGAGTATAAATGAAGAGTTCAGAAATCCACAGTTACCGTATTTGTGTCAGGATGTGAAACTATAACCAGATACAATGTTTGCTAAGCATTTGCCACTGATCTTGACAGCAGGAGCTCTCTGTAATTTGGACCTCACTAACAGCCTAACCGCTCTGTTTTCTCATTGACAATTAAGTGAAGGAAGAGTGATGGCTTTGAGGTTTTGTTGTATAGTAACTGAATTGTGTTCTACTTTTACCTCTTGCAGAGTGTTAAACCTGAAGTGGTTGCTACTTTTTGTTTTGGTTTAGTATAAAAGGAAAGAATGTTGGTTTTTTTTTTCAATAAAAACAACAGCTGCATTTCTTGTTTATAGTGAATCACCAGCATCTGAATCCGAAGGTGCTCAGAGCAGCCCAGTGAAAAATAAGCACTCTGAAGATGATCCTGCAGAAGCAGAAGGACATGAGGTAAAAAGACTTAAATTTGACAAGGAAGGGGAAGCCAGAGATGCACCTAACCAAACTGCCTCCAGTGAAGTGTCTTTAGGCATGGGCGAAGAAACAGAAGCATCCTCTACATCTCAGGATAAAGAAAAAGATGCTGCTTCTGCCAGACAGCACTGTACAGAGGAAGAGGAGGAAGGTACTACAGATTTTCTTTGCTATGTTCATTTTCCAAGCAGTAGGGATTTTCTTTGGAGACCAGCGCTGTTGGGATTGATGAATATCTCTGGTTGTGTGTTAAGATGAACTGCTTGTTCATACTTCAGTTTTGCAATTCTTCTTTTCCCTTTGTCCTACATCTCTATTTAAAAGGTTATAAAATGGTACTGTAAATCTCCTGTGGAATAAATTATGTGAGGGTGGCAGGGATGAATTTGAGGATGTCATCAGATGTTCTCATTCCTCCTTCAGATGGGGGATGGATCATATCTGTGTTTGACTATATTATTAATTCATCACTGAAATGCAGATACAAAGTTACGTTCTTTCACTGAGGAGGCTGAGCAATAATCTCTCCAGATCTTCTTAGAACAGTGAAAATTAACCTCACTCTTAAGACAGACTCTCTACCTAATGAAAAATAAAGGATAACTGTGGTTAAGGGGCTGATATTTTTTTTTTTAACATACTCTTCAAAGATTTTTTTTTCTAGAATTTGTATTTGTGGCTCCTGTATTGCAAAATGTTCCTCTAGATCATGATGGATGTACACTTGGAACAATGATGCTTTCAACAGCTCAAAAAGACTGCTTCTAAAGACAAATGAAGGAATGTGTGGAAGCAGGAAAAAAGATCTTGTTAGGCTGTGTCTTTATCCACTGAAGCTTAATTAAGTGAAGCTATGTATTGAATAAAACAGTGGGATGTTGTTTTATGGTGTATTAGGATAGCTTGGCTGTCCTGATGAAGTGGTGAATACATCTGCTAATAAAGCTGGGGATTGCCAGTTTTTCCTGTCTCTGGCTGTGTTGTAGAAGTATTGCTCAGAGTAGCTGGGAGGGGAGAGTTGCAGGATTAAGATATGTTTAAAAATGCTTTAGTAATCCCATACTTTCACCATTTCTAGAGTCCTTCATGTCTCCCAGAAATGCCAGTCCAGATAGAAAAGATCAAGAAAAAGACACTGAATCCTCAACTGTGAATGAAGAGGCCTCTGAGGAGCACAATCAAATGGAGGAGTCTGATCAGTCTCAAGCAGAGAAGGATTTACACTCGGATGACCGTGAAATTAGTGGATCTGCCAGTGGTGGAGCTGACTGCAGTGAAACTGAGGAGTCAGGGTCCGATGCTAGTGAAGCTCCAGAAACTTCATCAGAGACCCCTATGGAAAACAGTGATGAAGCCACAGAAGTTGCAGATGAACCTATGGAGCAAGACTAATTTAAATACACTTAGATGCAGTATTTTCCATAAGGTTCCGGTTTTACACTGTATAAATAATTTTATGTAATAAAGTGGACCTTTAGTTTTACAAAAAGAAGCAGGTTGTAAAATAAACTTCTCCATGGATTGAACCTTGAAAGAGTTGTACGTGATAAGAACTGTGAATACCAGCTCCTTCAGGTCCTGCTTTACCGCTGAACTTTCGTTTGGTCAAATCAGTGGTTTGTGTATAGGTTTTTTTATTTAGAATAAAAGTTTTTAAACTGGAAGGTAATTATAATTTTGACAACTTTTTTGGAGATTACCACACCTAGTTGTATGTAAGCAAGAAAGCTTTTTGTCTTGTCTTTTTCTGACAGCTATAGCAGTTACTTCATATTTTGGTTACAGTTTCAACATTTGACATGTGAAATACGGGGTTTCATGCTGGATTCCAGATTTTTATTTGACTACACACTATGAAACCTTATGTTGTGTGTTTAAAATGTGTCACATTTCACACACATGTATGCACGCATGCACATGTAAGTGTACCCTCACTGTTCTAAGGGGGAAATGGTATATTTTTCTGTTCCTATACAAGATAAATACAGCAAATACTTTTTTTTCTATAGCAAAAGACTGAGTTCAACTCTCAAGGCACTTTGTTTTGCCTCTGGAAAACAAAACAAATGAAATCTGGCCCATATGAAACCCTGGAGAGACTACCGTTGTCGAAAACACCAGAGTAAACACATTCCAAGAGAACTGTTCAGATTACACCGTTTTTGTACACTTCTGAGGTGCCTGAGTGAAAGGATTTCATTTATTTATGAGAAAATGTGCTTTACGTTGAAAATGTTGTAATCAAAACTTTAGCTTAAACTTTTTTTGTAGAGGGGAAAGCTTGAAAATACGACGAGAAAATATCTTGGAAGAAGTGAACAGGTACTTGCCTTTTTGAGTGCTTCTTGGAGCATTGTGAATACCGTAGAGAAGTCTCAGAATTGCTCAGAGGCAGGCAGATGGCATCGGTATCACACCGCTGTACTGGAGGAATTAGCAGGTGGCCCTAGCTGTGTACCCCAGCTAAACCACACGGAGGTTTAGGGGTGCACAGAAATCACCACGATTTGTAGAACACTTTGGAAGTGAACGAAACATTTTTGAACACGCTACTTTGACAGCCAGTGTTAACGTTTGTTTTTTCCCAAACCAGCTCAAAGCACAAACTACTGCTTTAAACTCTCGCTATTTTCCAGCTCCCATATTTAAAGACATGCAAGCTGCAACCTCCCAGTCACGATTACTGGCTGCCAAATTTATACCTGTTTCTTCAACTGTACCTTTTTGATATTTAGAATTTTTAAATTTCTGTAAAGTAGACTTTTGTAGATTGTAATGAGTGCTCACTGCCATTGTGAAACGGTATCTAACTGTATAATTCCTGTGTGTAAACTGAATGCTTGGGCTTTCAATACAGTATTCATATAAAGCAATAAATATTAATGTTATGAAGTATCTGAGTATATTTTAATCAGAATTGTCCCTCTTTGGTCTTAAGTTCGTGTACCTGAAGTACAAAAATGACCTCTCAGTCGCATGCAGCTGGTTTACTTTGGGGGAAATCTAGGGTTTAATTAATACCAGAATGGTTTGGCTCGATTGGAATGTTTCTGAATTTATTTCTTGCTGACATCACCTGTGGAGCTCAGAGCAGACAGGGTGCAGGGAGACGCTTGCAAAAAAAATTAGTCTTATTGATTGGGATCCCTTTACAGAAGGAAAATTGTACTTAAAGTCCTTTTCATTGTGCTGAAGGGTTGGATGTCTGTTAAAAAACCAAAGGTCTGAACCAACATGTTGAAATAGGAAAGTTTTGAAGGACAGTGACACCTTAACACTGCTTTTTTTTTTTAATAATTTGCTAATGAGAACAACATTTTTAAATTTCTAAGTTTAGAGGTTTCTGAAATTTTCTTTAGACTGTTTATTTGTGAAGATATTGTCAATAAACTTGTTCTTTAAGCAGCTGTGACCTTTCGCTATGTTTGTTTCAGCAGCACTAGTGTCACTGTGGCAAAGCCTTCCACAAGGGCTTCGTGGTAGTGGACCTGTATCTGCAACTGCTTTTCTGGTGATGGCTAATAAAAATGGAAGTCATGCTTTAACATCACAGTAAGCATCTCAGTATTAAATATCTGCTTACATTTAAAGATTGCGTTTACTAAGTCAGGGAACATCCCCCCTGTTTGCTTTGGTTGTTTTTTAAAGTGGATTTAAAAACCCCCAACACCCTCTCTGCAGTTGTAAGCAGCTGCCTTCTGTCAGACGCACCTCTGGGTATGTGAGCAGCTGCTGTTCGAGCAGCATCGAATCCATTTTCATACCTTGTGTTCTTCTAAATCTGGATGCTTCAACTTCTGTAATTACATCCCCCTAGGGCACGTTTCTGTGTGCAGCCACGCAGCCAGAAGTGGTCCTTGTCATTGCAGCCATGAAGGGAGTATGCGGTTAAGCCCCGGAAATCCAGGCAACAGGTGCTTTGCAGTGCCAGTGAGGGTATTTCCTCAGATGGCACCAGAATATACATAGACAATGTCATGAAGTTTACTTTTTAGAATACAAGGTAAAAGTCAACCCTTAATTCTGCTCTTGATATTTTAATAAAAATTGCTGTCTAAGAGAAGTTGATTCCTTGATGCATTTGTGGTGCTGTCAGCCTTGATGTGGAACCGCTTCAGAGCTTGCAGCAGTCACAGCTTTCTATCACCGTGTGTGTCAGGTTCTGAAGGCTAGTGCAGGGAAGTTAAAGTGTTCACAAAAGTCTGAGCTGAGGAGAAGCTGCTGGAATTTTGAGTTAGTTGCTGTGCTGGGTGCACAGCACAGCCACCAGCCTTACCCTGTACAGTGACTGGTGTTCGCATTCTTGCTCTAAGACCACACCAGGTTTGGAGACAAGGATTGCGTGTTCATGAACAGGCCCCGGAAAAATCTGGATTTCTTTGTTAAATCCTCTTGCCACTACTGCTGGCTTGAATAAAGCAAACTTCTGTTTTTAAATACAAAAGTGGTGTTTGGAGGGTTTCTGAGGCTCAGGGCCCTCTGTCTGCAGCACTTGGTCTCTAACACTTCTTCCAAACTTTCCAGCAGGAAATATTCCCAGCTGGAAAAGTAAATTGGAATTGCATTTCAGTTTATGGTTTGCCTAAGGGATGCAGGGAATGGGCTGAAAAATGCTTCTGCTGCTGCTTCAGTCTGGGAGAAATTTGGTATGTATGTTGTTTTTTTTCTTGAGCAGTTCACTGAAAAGCTGCCTGCTGACTCCAGCGAGATCGTCCTGGGTCTGGTACAAAAGAATCAAGCTTTTATTTTTAGCTTCTTTGTTAATTGTACGTGAGAGGAAAAAAAATCCAAAACAACCCATAGCTGAAGCGTGATAGGATCTCAGTTGTACAAGTGTTCTGTGGCAATAGGTATGTGGCAACAGTGATTGATTAGAAAACCTCACCAGGTTTTTTCTCTAGAATTAATGCTTTCTACTGCCTACCACTATCCAGAATGTCCTGACATCCTCTGGCATTTTTTCATGCATGTAGAGCATTGCTAGGAAGAGAGTAAAGGCTGTTTGCATCTCCATGTGTCTGAGGTCGATGTTTCTCAGTTGGACAGCAGAGGCAGAGGTTACTGATAGCACTCCCCTTGGCAGTGAGACCCTCATGTTTTTTTTCATGTATTCAGTAAACTTCTGTTAACCAGAGCTCTCATTTGCCTCAAGGACATTGATGCCAACAAGTTATTTATGGATATAACATTTGTTTAATATCTGCTTGGTTTAATTGAAAGGGGTTGGCTCTGAAATGTGCATGTATAGGCTGTGTCCTGTACCCGTGCCCTTGTGCTCTCTATACATTTGTACTGTGAATCATTCTGCTATTGGACCTGTGCCACAGACTCAGTTATAGCAAGTTTATGGCAGATTTTGTCTCCATTTCTGTATTTATGAAGAGATTCTGGCACCATACTTCCAGGATTCCTACTGTCTGTCAAAAAAACATTTATGCCAACAAGTGATCTACTGCAGACTTAAGTACAAAAGACATAAGACAAAATAATCTGTTTTCTAGCTGAAAGAGGATGTTCTGGTTCAGAGTGATCTAATGCATGTTGAAGAAGGTGCCTGAAGTCATTCCCCACATTCTGGACTATTTTTTACCCATTCATCTGCATAGTTTCCTCTAAACCACTGCATTATTTCATTTGTAAGTTTATCTTCCATCCTGATGTTCACTCGGGAAAGCTGCTTTCCTCCATGTTTATTGTGATAAACTGTAGACAAAGTTCTGCAACTGCTTCTGGCCTTTGGAAATGGTTACTGTGAGTAAGCAGTACTTATTTGCCTCTCACTGTCACTACAGTCTCTTGCAATACTGTGGCAGGCAGATGCCCCAGGGCTGTACTGCAGCAGCTCAACAGATGCTTGTGAAACTGGCCTTTGCAATGTGCTGGAGATAGGAATGATCAAATGACCTGGAAAAGCTGCCTGGCCTCATTAGCTGCCTGGATCATCATGGACTCTGTGTTGTCCCAAAGATGCCCAAACAGTGTTCCTGGTCCATTTGTTAATGTTCATACCCTTCTGAAAACTGCACAAGAGGACTGAGGAAGGGGAGGTCAAAAGCAGGTGGGGTAGGGGGTTTTCCTTGAACATTTGTTTCTTGACCGTCTACTTCTGTGCAGTGAAACAATTCAAACACCTGATAAGAAGACTCAAAACAGGCAGCAACCTTTCTTGAAGTTGTTTTATATCTTGTAGAAAAAAGGCTGATGAGAGAGCAGAGCCTTCTCTGCCAGTGACACAGATAGGTGTGCTATGACGAGCTGTGTGTGGAGAGCGGAGCCAGCACAGCACAGCACAGCACAGCACAGCATGCGTTGTCACCGAGCACACGCACTTCACCGTGCGAGCGGAAGGATGTGGATTCCTCAGATAGGTGAGCAGGGTGAGAAAACTTATGTGCAATCCAGTTCCCCTTATGAGAAACTTGAGAGCAAACAGGGTGGAGCTGCCTTTGAAACATAGGGAAAAGAGCAAGGAGGAATCCGAGGCTGGAGGTGCTGGGCCTCAAGCTATGTCAGTAAATGGAAACCTGCGTTCCCCTGATGACATACATGACTCAGCTGCTTGGCAGACCCGCAGCACGGTCTCCATGGAGGTCAGGGGCTCTCTGTTGCTGCTGAGTTTTGATCTGCCAAGTAGAGGTGTGTGACAGCTGACAGTGACAACAAAACTCCTCTGAGCAGTTCCAGGAATGGCCTGGCAGACCTTCTGCCCTTGCAAGTAGTGCTCGCTCCTCTGAACAACCCAGTTACAAACAGGAGGCAGCTCAGGGGTGTGCTGGCCCTCACAGGTGCCTTCTGAGGAGGACATGATGCTGCCAGAGTCCGGGGCAGGGTGGGCAGCTCCCCGACCCTTTCCGCTCGACAGCCTCTGCAGTGGCAGAAGGGTGGCCCAGAGCCGCCACTGCAGCAGTGGGCTCAAGTTGCCCCAGGGGAGGCTGAGAGGGTTTGTGAGCCCCTGTGCCAGGCTGCCCGGGGAGCTGGGGGAGTGCCCAGCCCTGGAGGGATCCCAAAGCCGTGGGGCTGGGATGCGAGGGCCGTGTCTGGCCGGCAGGGGGCGCCGCCGCCTAGCTAAAGCGCGGCTGTGGCGGCGCCGTTTTGCGGGCGGTCGGAGGCGCGGGCGGGTGCGGACGCGCGGCGGGTCCCCGCGCCGGTCCCCTGGCTCGGTGCCGCTGGCCGCTGCCCGCGCGGCGGTGCCTGAGCCCCCGCGGGCTGAGCAGCTGAGCAGCGCCCCGCGGGCCGTGGGCGCGGCAGCGCGCGCTGTGCCTGAGGCGCCCGCGTGGGAAGGTCACAGACGTGGAAAATGAGTGAAATGAGGTGGGGGAAACAGACAGAGTCACTTTTATGTATTTACGTTGGAAACAGCCTTAAATCTTCCGTTTGGTGGGGAGTGATGGGGCATTAGACAGCTGCTGCTGTCAAAGACCCTGCTCTGAAGTGCCAAATCAAACGGGCTCCCCCCACACCAGCTTCTGCATTAAAGTGGATTTAGTTAAAAAAAACCCCAACAAACAAACAACGTAGCAACTCAGGAGTGCTTTTATAACTTAAAATCTTGCTCTTTTGAGGATTCACGCTTGGGCAGACTTCGGTGTCCAGCTTGCACCCTCCTTTGCAGGGACAGCCGAGCCGTTTCGGTGTTAATTTCGCAGCTCCAGGAGGTGGAGCTTTAGATTAACCAAATGTCACGGTACAGTAAAAGGGGCACTGGAGATGCTGAGAGATGAGCCGTGGAAAAGTTTTCGCTCCTTCCCTTGTCCAAAGTTGGAAAGCACCGTAACTTTGTTACTGTATGTGCAGGTTACAACAGGCTGCAGGTGAAATGCCTGTTTCCTTGAGCAGAACTGATCCTGTCAGGGATTCCACAGCAAGCGTGTTGCTGAGAATAGAAAGGATACAGTACACCACACCTGCATCATTTCCCAGCCGTGATCTCCAACTCCACAGTCCC
Source organism: Urocolius indicus (assembly GCA_013401255.1). Lineage (NCBI taxonomy): Eukaryota > Metazoa > Chordata > Aves > Coliiformes > Coliidae > Urocolius > Urocolius indicus. Next base: position 455,852 of record WBNH01010855.1, on the reverse strand, counting down.
CCAAACCTCACCAACCATTGCAGCAAGACTATGGGAGTAGTCTCATGAAATCGGTCTAATCAACAGCTTGATTTTCATCACAGTGTTCTTAGGAAAAGGAGTGATGGCTTTAGATGCTCATAGGGAAAGAGCACAGGTGTTGGTGTGGTTGTAAGGATATAGCTTGCTCAGCTTTCTCAAAGCCTCTCTCCCCACTTTTTCCCACGTGATGGAACCCAGCCTTATGGTTTGAAGTGGACTAAATGACTTCTTCAGGTGATTTCTACCTCTGATTTTTTTTTTTCCCCTTACACATTTCTGGACAGTTTATCTTATTGCACTGAAGTTTCCCCGAGCTGGTTCAGTCCAGTGGTAGTAGGAAGGTAGCCAATGGAGCATTTTCCTTCCTTGGAATCAAAATATATCAAATCCAGAACCTCAAATCTGAGGCTTAGGTGAAATATCTGGGAAGCTGAGGATGGCTCCTGCAAGGAATTATAAGAAAAATGAGAGATTAATTGGACTTTTCTTCTCCAGGTAGTTTCTTTTTATGTCTTATTTCTAGTGTGTAAGATGTTTTCCAGTCTAATTTCAGAGATCACATGGTACAGCTCATCTGTTTGTGGTGTTTCAGATAATTCTACTTTCTAATGTAATTGTCTTTCAGCATTGGGTTTTTTTTTCCCCTAATGTAAGGTTGTCTGAGGTTGGTTGGAAAACAAGGGGGTTTAACTTCTGCCAAATTAAGGCCAACAGGGGATCTTGACAAATATTCACCATAAACTTTCTTTATTCCATGCCACTTGCCCATGATATACCTGAAGGCGTCCCCATTCTTTCAACACACATCTGTTTCTGAGTGCCAGGCTTTTCCTCCCTTTGGGACCACTCTCCTCAGGTGTTTCATATTGACTCTTTATCTTTGCTTACAGATGAGTCCCAGTGACTCCAGCTGCTCTTTTCTGAACTCCTGGGCCCCTGTTGAGTTTTATTAACTCCTAAAGACTCTGAGGAGACATGCTGGGTTCTCCCTCAAGGAGATAACTGTTTATGTGTGAGACAGAGAGAGACTCCTCCTTTCCCCTGGCGTCACTTATCTCCCTGGGAATCTGAGCACGGAGTGACTATCCGGGTTTACATGGGCCTCTCTCCAGGCACTTACCACACCCAGCATCTTGTCTTTGGCTGTTATGATGCTGGGGCCTCCTCAGACAACAACAGTCTCTGGTCAATGGCTGTCTACACTCCTCATCTATTCGAGGAGTGATTAATGTGAATTCCTGATTAACGCTGGGAGCAGGATGCTGACACATCTTTTTTCCTGGCAAGGTGACTGCTCTGATCACTGGGTGATCTGGTGACACTCAAAATCGCTCACTCTTTCTTTGTTTCTCTTTTCTGGGCTCATACAACTTTGACTCTTCTCTGTACAAGGGAGAAATGAAAACTTCTGTTAGCGTGAGGTACTTCTTTCAGTGTAATAGAAATAAAATCTAGACAACAAAATAAATGCCTTGTTGTCTTGGTGCTGTAGGAATATCAGAATTGATGTGTGCCTTATACCAGCTTCTTTCTGCTTCTGTTCTTTTGATTATTTATTCCTTTCTGCATCCTCTTTCAACCCAGTCAAAGAGCTGTGCTCTCTGCACTAAAGGCCCTCCGCTTCAGATCTGTCTTGCTGACTGCAGGTCATGTCTACCTTGTTTAAATATATGTGTTCCAAATGGTCTGTGTGTAACTAGAACTAGGCACAGAGCCTCTGCTTAGAGATCTGGTATTACCTCTGCTAAAATGAGCCAAGAAAATAGAAGTTTTGACTGCGTGATGCTAAAGGGGATTGTTCTGTAAGCAGCAGTTTTGCATTACCAAGGCATTATCGCAGAACTGTGTTGGTTCACAGACCCCTTGGGCTGGTGAATCTCCTCCATAGACACTATCTGTCTGTAAAAATGGTGAAGCCTGACCTCTTACAGCTGAGTTACTAAACAACCAGCTTTTAAACTTAAATATTTTGTTCCCATCCCTTTAAAACATTTACAGTAGAGATTTTCACCTTGAGATATACTTAAATTCTTAGGTATTTTTTTAAGTAGTAAAATGAACTTCCAGTTTAGGAACTTAATGCAAAACATTAACCTAATCTTTGCGTTTTGATAAGCAATCTTCCTAAGAGTCACCCTTCACATGAGGCTGCAGGAGGGACCTTCTCGGTTAACAACTCATTTATTTCAGCTGTGAGTGTGTCTGTCAGCTGGCAACAACACAAGCTCATCAAGCCAGCAGTGGTGGGCAGGAACAAAAGAGGCTGGGCTGCTTACACATTTGGACTGGGGTGGGTTTTGCTGCTTTTGTTGCTTTTGTGTGGATAAGGGTGGTAGTATCTGATAACCTCTCTTTGTAGAACCTAAGCAAGTGGTTTTAGTTCAATGAAATATGCTTTAGGTGGAAGGAAAGCTACATGATGTGCTGAGATCTAGTGTGTTATTGAAATGGCTGAGGCCTTGACCTAACAAATGAAATAAAGGGGTTTGGAAGGAGAGGGGCTTCGGAAGGGATAGTGTCAGGTGCCTCCTGACAAAGCTGGGGCTTTGAGCCCAGGTCTCCTGTTCAGGGCAACGTGGTGCCCTGAGGGAAGTGGCAGTGCTATGGAGGTAGGGGAATGAAGACTATCTGCTCTTTAGTGGTTGGGGAGGCAAGCTCCCTTCTAAAGGGGAAGGAGATAAAGAGGCCATCTCTGAAATTACACTATCTGAATTTGTGCTGAGTAATTCTGGAGTAACCAGAGGCTCACCAGACTCCCTTGCCTTGTTTTGAAGTGGATAAAAAGACAAGTGCCTGTTGTGCATTACCTGTTTAGATTTAAGCCACTTATGTAGTAGCTTATAGAGTACAATCTCTTGAAGGACCAGTATGGCTTTGATCAGCTTTTGTTAATGAACAAAGTAATTAATAATACCTCACCCTCTCACAGAAGTGTCTTTTTCTCATGAGATGCTAGTAAGCAGTTTTGTAGTGGTTTTCTCAGGTCTAACACAGGGCTGTTGTCTTACCACTGGGTTGTATTAGTTATCTCCTTGGGGAGGTGAAGTGTAAATAAAAAAGCAGATGAACTGTGTGGCTACCACAGAGCATAAAAAAAAAATGATATTGTGCAAGTGGACAGATGAGCTCTCTTCCAGGCCATCTGATACGTCTGTGCTCTCCAAAGCAGCAGCGCAAGGAATCTCTGTGCTTGCTGTGATTAGAGCAGAGCCAGCTGCACAGTGAGGGGAAACGGGCCTGCCAGCTCTGGGGCGTGAAGGTGCAGGCTGCCCTGCCAGCAAAGGGCTTCTTCTGCTCCACCTGGTCTCCTGGGTGGGACAAGTGATGCATTGATTCTCGGTTTCCATATAGCATCTGGCTGTTAGGTCTGGTTTTGATTTAATTTAGTGTTACTTTTAACTGTGACTCCAGTCAGTTCCCAACCTGTGGGAATAAGTGAACAGGTTTTGCTCTTTCCAACCAAACTGTGGAAGAAGTTTGCCTGGGACAATAGTAGCTTCACCTTGTGTGTACACCCTAAGGCAGACTGGATTTGACTGTAAAAGGCTCTCGGATGGAAGTGCTGAGTTCTTTTGCATAGAGTTGAGAAGTCTGAGCAAAGTCAGCCAGTCTCCCATGGATAAAATAATTTCCCCATGTGGCACCTTCTGCAGGGACAGATTTCAGTTGCAGCTGTATCATTCTTCTGCAGTCAGTGGCAGACTGTTAGCTGTGGTGTCTAGGTGTGCTCTCAATCTGAGAATGGGCTATGGTCTCTCCTTTCACACCTCCCCCTGGAATTATTTAGCACCGACTAAACTGAAGAGGGCATGACAGTGCTAGACAGATGTTAAGAGCAGCTGGTAGTAAACTAGCAGTCTGAGTGATCTATGGGCAAAATCTGAGAGGTCAAGCGTAAGATCTTTGATCAGGCAAGCTCACTTGAAGGACAGACTTGACAGGAAGACAGGATTAAGCCTCACAATAAAAATAGGTCCTAAAACTTTCTCTTCCTAGCAAGCTTCTTTAATTAGGAACGCTAAGTCTTGCCATGTTTTAAGACTTGTGGTTTCTTCCATAAGTAAATACAGAGCAAGTTTTTTCATACAGATGCATTTGAGAAGTGTGATTTTATGTTGGAGTCTGCTGCTTTTAAAAATGCAATTATTTATTTGATGGCGAGCCTGTCTGATTGTGGCTCCACAGCCTCCCTCGGGCTGGCTAGTTGTTACAAGCAGCCACTCCTGCGCCAGTGGCTGCGCTCTAGATGGACTTGCATATGTCTGGGACTTCTGCTTGTGGGAAGACTGGGAAGCTTTTCTTTTCAAACAGCAGTATTTAAACTAAGGCAATCTTCGTAGGAGTGCAATGAGAAAATTGTAATGCAGTAGAGGGGAAGGAAAGGGGAAACTGGAGATGAGTGAGAGAAGTTATAGGTAGATAAGTTTGTGGCAAGTTGGGGACATAAACCTCTTCTGAGTAAGGAGGGCTTTGCTTCCCAGAACTGAATGCATGAAATACTGTTAGGACATTACTCTGTCCTTTGCCATCAACTGGCATGAGGCTATTCAGAGGATCTGACTGTGTCTGTGTGGTGTTTGCTAATCTAAATCTACTGCAAATGGATGGAGGAGCTGGTTAACTTCTCGTGTGAAAGGTTATTCTGTAGCTGAAATTGCTTTAGGTGGCTCAGCTGTATTTTGTCAATAAAATGTGCCATCAGTGGAGGAATTGGCAGTAAAGTAGCTTCTCTGTGCTTGTAAATGAGAAGCACGTTTTAAGGGCAGCAATAGAGTACTTGGTAGATGCAGTCAACAATTGTATCATTACAAAGTCTGTTTTCTGGGATTTAGAAGCTGAATGTGTTTAATTGCAGGGGGCTGATATGATTTAAAGCTCAGACCTGATTATTTGTCATCTGTTTTGGCTCCTATAAAGTGAACTATGTGATGCATATGAGTTGCAATGCTAGAGACCTCAGTGAAGGGAAGAAAATGGGGCATTCCTCATGTATTTGTGTTGGGAATACAGGCTCTAACATCTCTATGAAAGAGAAGTACATTGAAGGTTTGGGTGGTGGTCTTCTGGCGTGGCATGTGAGATCAAGCCTATTCCATGCAGGCAGATGAGGTAGGAAGGTTATTGCCAAGTGGTCAACTTCTCAAACTTCAGCAAGTTTTAGTGCTGATTTCCATCCCTAACTTACACACACGAGCTGGGCTGGTCCTTGGCGTAGCTCTGCCTGAGGAGGTAATTAGAATAACTGTTGATGGGAATGCTGTAGGCTGACACCTGGTGCTTTTTTCAACAGTGTTAAAGGATAGTCTGGAAGGTGAGACACTGGGAATCAGAGATCTGTATGTGTGTGTTGGTTCTGACACAGGCTTTCTGTGGCATTGAGCAAGCTATGGTTTGTTTTGTTGTTTGCCCATTTCCTGCTTGTCCTAGTAATTTAGGCTCTATTGACAGGGACCTACATGCCTTTTGTTGTGCTAGCCACACCATGCTCAACACCTGACCTTTGGTGGGGCCCAGAAATGTTATTGTAGAACAAGTGATCTTGAATAGTGAGTGTTCCAACAGCTCTTCCCTGTCTACGTGGAGTAGGATCCTATTTGTAAAGGGTCTCTTCTGAAAGTTATTCAAGAGCAGTATGTTGTGGGGCACGTGGAAGAAAATAGCAAACTACTGTCACTTAAAGCTTCCAGCTGATCAAGATCAGCTGTATCACGTTGACTATTTCAACCCATGAGTACAGCAAGGAGTATCTTGCACATACTTGACAGGTGAACCTTTGAAATGGTATCATACCACTAATTCTTCATAAGTGTTTATGAAATCGTGTCCTTAGTTGATGCCAATATGAAATATACTGTAGCTGGGCCACGTAAAGACTTCTGATGAGTCAGTCTAACAGTACATGTTTGTTCTGCTATCGAAGAGTGACCCTGGGTGTGTTTTAATCATTCTGCAAAGAGTTCTGTGGGCTAACATCTCAGGCTGTGGGCCTGCAGAAACAGAAATGGCTTTTCTACAGTTTCTCACCATTTCAAAGCAAGTTTAAAGATGAGTAGAGGCTGCTGTCTTGCTGAGCTGCTGCAAGGACACAGAGCTAAGAGGATCCTGCTAGTCCTTCTCCATGGGAATGCAAATGTGCCCAGGCTTTGCTGTGGCTCTGCTGTAATATAGTGGTGGGAAAGGGATGGCTTTGATGAAAATGGATATATTTGGCTGTGGGTGCAGATGCCATTTGGACCTCTAGCTTTATCTGTTCTTCCTGCTAATCCCTGCCCCAAGTAGCAGCAACTTTGGGTAATCTGTGACAGAAGATGCGTTGAATTTGGCCTTTTTTCAGACTTGATTGAAGAGCCCTGAACAACAGCCATGCTCTGGCATATGTCATCTGAGCCAGGTGGCTGTCCTCAGTTTGATATTTTGGTGAGTGCTGTCCTGCCTGATGATAAAAAGACAGGGTTATGGAACAGCTGTGTTACCTCACTGCAGGGAGGGGAGCAAGGGGTGGTTTTGTGAAAACTGCTGTTGGACCAAGTATCTGTTTAATACCAAGCAACCTAAAATAAAAATGATAGGCATTTAGACTCGAGGTGACTCAAAGAATGTGGCAATTATAAAAGCAATCAAAATTCTAGTTTTGCATGAACTTCAGGGAAGAGATTTATTCTCTGCAGTTTACATGTGTAGTAAAGCACTTTTTTTGTGGTCATACAATCTTTTCATTATTTTCTTGTTGCAGCAGAGTATAGGTTTGGTTGCTTTAGGAGCAGAAAGATGAATATATTTGGTTTATATTCATGAAGTACCTAGCAGCTTCAGCCAGAGATCAGGACTCTTTCATGTAAGATATTATGCATGTTTATAAAAGAATAGTAAAAAGCTCTTCTACCATATGGTGCAGTTTATCAGTTTCCTCCAGCTGAAGACCCAGACTGCTTCTGAGGGCACGTGTTCAATGGAGGTTTAAATCAAATGTGATATTATGTAGGACTATCAAATGGAAAACTGGTTTGAGGTCAGCAGTTTTGACCAATGTAGAATCTTTTATTTTTTTGCTTTGGTACAAAAGCAGCCACCGTTTTAGTACTCTGGGGACTGCTTGAGAAGAAGAACATGCTCTCTAAATGTGGGGAGGAGAGTTTTGAGTAAGTATTTACTCCCTTAAAAGGCAAGATATTTAAGAAACACAACAAGAGAAATGAACAGACTTTTCCAACACCCTCAGTTATGTTTTCCTAACTCACAGGATGCCACAAGACTGGTAATGAAATAGGTGTGAAGACTGTGTCAGTGAAGGCTGACCTTACTGGTGTTCAGAGGCAGACTTTCTTGGGGTTGCCAATTTTGTGGCAACTATATCATCTTTTGATTGAGAAATGTACTAGTTTACTAACTTTGCTCATGTGTATCTCTGCTGAGGGGAAAAGACACTGCTCTGTATTGTAACTTTCCTGCATCTGTTCCACCTCTGATCTGGTCAAGTAGAGCTGTGCGGGGACAAGGAGGGAGCGCAAAGTTTATTCTGGAGCTGGGACTCTCGCTGCCCTATTCTAGAGGACAAAACAAGGAACTTGATCTGGGTTTCTCCTGCCCTGTAACTATGTCATCCTTGAGCACTGAGTTACATATTTGTATGGTTTTTCCTCAATCAAAAGATTACATAAGAATCTAGGTGGGAGGAGACAGTGTTTCTGTGATCCTGAAAGGGTTTTTTTCAGCCAACTGTGCAGGTGGGTCTTGCTGGTTTTCAGTTGCCCCGGGGGAATGCTGTTAGAAGAAATGTGATACTATGGTGCTTATGAATGGGGTTGGTTTGTTTATTTTTTACTCTTGCTGCTCCTGTTGCTCACTTAATTATAAAACCTGGATAAATGTACCTTTTGGTATAAATATTACTAATGTTGGCAGTAATTGAAGGTGAAACTGGCAAATGTATCTATCAGGCCATTTCACAAAGTAATCATTTATGAACATAGCTCTATTAATTTGTTTAGTCAGATGCAGAGAAGCAATAAAAGTGATTGACTAAAAACAATTAAAACAGTAAAAGTAAATTGTTGTGTGCATTAAAACCTGCTGAGCCTGTCAGATGAAAATTGTAGGTTTAAATGTGAAAATTAAAGCTATTGATTTTAGCTAGTGTGTATGTGGCTACCAGAGTCTTAATTTGTTCTAGTTTTCTTAGCTAAAAGTTGCTGAGACAAGAGCAAAGATAATCCTAAAATCCATTGCCCAAAAGGCATAAGCCTTCGAAAGGCACATATGACAAATATTTGTGTTGTCTTGAAGACTTGTGTTAACCTCCAGTATCTGGAAACTGCAGAACTGAATATAAATATTTAGCAATAATGGTAACTTATTGTACTTCAAAGAGGTGAGGAATGAGACATTGACACTGGAGAGAATACAGTGTTGATACAGACTAGAGTACAGGGCTTCTCGCTTAATTTATGTGTATGACTTTATTGTCATTTTATTTTTATGTGTTACGGTAAATCTTGCATTCAGTGAACTATTATCTTTTAGTATTCCATTAAAATGATATCACAGAGTGCTGTGTCTGGACAGGTATTAAGGGATAGTGGTGGGGAATGAGACTCTGGCTTCAGCCACTCAATAAGGGCCACCGTCATGAATTGAATGAGCTGGGGCTTTAAGCAAGTATTATGTGTGTTGGCTTGCCAATGTTAAGCAATAGGCCACTGTATTATTTCCTCTTACAGTTTCTTTAGATCTCTCTGTAAATCACCCCTTTAGACTGTAAATTGTAATGTTTGATGTATAACCACTTCATCAATAGACAGAGACTTTTCTTAAAATCTTGTTTTGGGGAATGTAAAGCACATCCTGCAGCAGCCTCAGCTCTTTCTCATCAGAAAGCAGACTCTTAAGAGACATCCTATGACTTACAAACACTGAATTGGTCTGAACTAAACATTTGTGACCCCAACATTGTGACTGCAGGGAAGGGGCATTCAGGAACTCATCTGCTCCAGCCTTCACAGGGCTGTGGCGGGGAGTATGGGGGGCTGGCAGGGAAGGGTCCAGAGCAGCAGTGCTCCAGTGCTGTGTCCTGACTCTGACTCTGTTGGAGGGAAGCTCACACAGAGGAGCAATAAACTGTTGGAAAGGCAGAGCAGTTGATTTTTGATGTACCTTCAGGATCACTGCAAATGCAGAGCTACAGGATGTTTGTGGAGCTGGGTGCCTAGGATCAAAGCAGCAGTCATATCAGTGTTACAGACATGAACACCAACTACTAAGCTGGCCCCTTCTGCCTTCCAGTCTGCTGGCTGAGGCACGCATCTTGGAGCAAAGAACTGCATCCTGCACAGAGCGTGGTATTGCAGGGGTGCATTTGTCACACCAAACTTTTTGCCTCTGTGAAAGTAACTGGCTGGAGAGAACGGACTATTGGGATGGCAGAAGTGAGAGGGGGAGAGATGGGAAAAAGCGTGAATCTTTCTATGTGCATGAGCAGCACAGAGTTCACAGGCAGTGTTTGCCTCAATCTTTTTTTAATGAAAAATTCAGATGGTAGAGCTGATTCACCTGAACACCATGGGACACTTCACAAATTATTAGGAGTCTGTGTCACCAGATGAGCTCTTTCAGCATATACTTGCAGTAGGCAACACAATGGAGAATACAAATGCCTTGCAATCACTGCACAGCTAGCTGAAGTTTCTCTTTATGCTTGTCAAAGTAGCCAGTTCTGCCAACATGCTGTGGGATAGGCACATCGATAATGGTGTTACTAAAACGCCATCCAGAAACACACAACTTTTACTTCAAAGGCAGTTGTTTAGGGATACTTTTAAATTTTTGAACAGTAGCTCTATAATTCATGTTTAGCAGTAAGTCATGTTATATTTCAGCTGTTTGTCCTGGATTAGAAACATTGAAATAGAGGGAAGAGCTGCTGCCGCCTGCCCTCACATGCAGCGCTGTCCTCCAGCAGGATGCTGGTCCCCTGCTCTGCGGGGGCATGTCCTGCCATATGTCAGTTCCATCACATGTGTGAGTGGCTGAAGGGGAAGGCAGGTCCTCACAAGAGGCTTATCTTCTAACAGTTACAAGGGAACTGTCAAAGGGGTGTTGCTTCTGGGCTCTGATTCAGCAAAGCTCCTGAGAATATGCTGAAAGGCTTTGCTGAATCAAGTTCTAGCAGAGAAACTTGTCAGAAGCATTTTACTTCTATCTGTGCAACTGTCAGGCTGATCTTAAGCCTTCCAGAAACTTCTGTGTATCTTTTTCTAATAACAACTCTCAATTTGAAGGAAGGTTTATAATGTATTTCAGTTGTGAACTGCAAGATAAGCCATACTGGTTTTCCCATTTCTGTCTTTTAAATTGCAACTGTTCTAGAAAATAACAAGAAGCCAGAAGCTTTTTTCAAACTAACATTAAGCCTTTATGCCGTGTTGATGCAACAGCCTGTGTCATTAGAATCCTTATAAAAGCATCAGCTTGCCTCTCCAAAGCAGATTGCCTTGTAACAACTGTATCATCTCTAGCATGACCATTACCTCTGAAGAATTTTCTGTTGAAGCAAAGATTGTGAGGAAGAGGAAAGGCATTGACTTTCATGGGAGACCATTCAGTAAGAACTAAATTAAAGTCATTCTCTGTCAGAGTGCAATTTCCCTTGTTCTAGATTCTTGGTGATGTTGCAAGTGATGACTAGGAATTGTAGCCTTCAAAGGCAAAGGGAAATCAAACAGCATTCCAGTGAACTAAGGGGTCTTCTCACTCCATGTAATGTAACTGACAATTCAGTTTTGAAGGAGTTCTATCTCATTGTTCATTTAATAATGAAATACGCTGCTCAGGCAGTGATCCTTGGAGATGGTTGGGACAAATACATGTTACTACAAATGGACAATAGTTTCCATGACTCTGCTATAGAAACAAAGTAAGATGGTTAAATTTTATGGTCTTATATATGTAATAGATGTCCTGACTGTGCATTTTGATATAAATAATTATTCATTCACACCAATTTTATTTTCATCAGTCCTAAAACTCAATGTGTTTTATGTTCATCATTATCACAGGAGGAAACTATTCTCTTGAGAGCAGAAACCTAGTGAATTTTCACAGAAGCACCACACTAGCATTTCCTTCCTTGTGGGGCCTGCAGCGTTCAGCAATTGCAATTCTGCTGGGAACTTTAGCATGGCACCATTATAGCAAATAATTTGAGTGGTTATGTGTGTAAGTACTGTTACTGGCAATAGCACCGAGCATTTGAGGCGAAACAGGTCTGATTTTTATGTCTGTCTTAAGAATGTGTTTCTTTCTCTACTTAGAAAGATGTGACCCAGTACATAAATATACCTGAGGGAAGGCTGGTTTAAAAAAGGAAATAACAATCACTTGCTTGTTTGTAAATGGAGAAAGACAGAGGCATATGAAGCTCTCATCTCTCTTCCTTCTGAGGCTCTGTTACTGTAGGTTGAATTGGTGAGAAATGTCACTGAGGTTCCTAGAGATTGCATGTCCTCAAATAAAGCAACACACAAGAAAATGAAGTATTGCATGACGCAGCAAAATTGTTCAAGAAGGGTCATGTAAGAGATGTTCTGCTGTATGACCAATGGAGTTTGTCTTCTGGGGCTAAAGAAACAGGCAGCAATGTAACACAGCTCATATGTATTTCACAGCATTTTTTTTTGTTTGTTTGGTGTATTCCTTTGCTGTATTTAAAGAAATAGCTTGTCTTGTTTGAGTCATCTGATTGCTAACCTTGCATTCATTCAGTAGAAGTACTGTTCAGTAAGTCCCTGGCTAAAGCAGTGGCATTTGGCAGCAGCTCCCAGTCACTTTTTTAATATTGTATTTAACCTATCGGAAACAGATTGAAGTCTCTAAAAGGGTCTGAAGATTTCCCTCCCCTGGTAATATGTAGCCTTGAACTTGTAAAAACCAATTTGCTTAACTATTTTACAAGAAGAGTTTAAATGCAGGAAGACAGACGTTATCAAACACCATCTCTCTGATATTTTTGACTAATTATTTTGCTTGTTTCTAGTTAATGCTGGAAAAAGAATGATTTCACAGACAGTGGTTTGATTTTGTTCTTTTCCCAGTATTTGTCCATACTGTTTTGTTCTTCAAACTATGCTACGTGTTAAACTGAGCTTCAGTTTTAAATATTTTCTGCAGTTGTAAGTTTGGAAAAAAACAAGTGCCTTTGTTTGCTTAATGAGATTGGCTTTTATGGATCCATATAACATCAGTGCTTTAATTACTACAAATGGATAATAAACGCTTCCCTGTATATGAGAATGGGAGACACACTGTGTGACTGTCATTAGGAACAATTGGATTTTCTCTTGATAAGTTGGTAAAAAATGTAAATACTACAAATAAGTGCCTGAAGGCATGTCAGATAACCATGCAGCAACCCTCGTTTTTACAGAAATTGCTTCCTCTGTTGGAGTTGAACACTGAAGAAACCGAGTGATCATTTGTGCTTAAGTTGCAATGTTTTTTTACGTTCTTTGTGAGCATTTTGCATTGAAGTGTCTGGTATGTCATTTTCTTGTGTTGCTGGAAAGAGATCAGTATTATCAGAGGAGTGGTTAGGATCCAATTTTTCCTAGTAAGACCCTACCTCTTGGCTTTAGGCAATTATTAAACCAACCCTGTGTTCTATGGGATACTGTCAAAAAAAGCTGTCTTGTTCCTCCTGTGTGAAGCAGCTCATATGGATTTTTTTGTGATCAACGGGGAAAAGGAAAGTTGGCCCCTTGCATTTCACAACCTCCTAAGAAACAAACCATACCTTGTGCTGGTTGGGTGAGATGTCACCAGCCCAGTTGCAAGTTGTCCAAATGAATTAGCAGAAGCTGAACAGGCTTCTGCTGTTCATTTCAAGGAATGCAAACAGTTCTGTTTGGGGAACATCACAACAGGTTTCATTCAGGAAACATGTTGCTTTGATTAGGGATTTACTTTTTTTTAATGAATCAAGAACAGGATTCACAAAGGTCCCTTCTCTCTAAATCTGTATGGGTGCAGTGAAGATCCACTCTTGTTCTCCCATTGCTCTTTCTATGCCTTCCAAAGGTATCACTTCATCATGGCCCAGAGAGGGCCCAACAGACCTTTGAAAAATTCAGAGGTTTAGAACAAATGGACAAAACCAGCAAAGGGCCATCAAAATAAGAATACCACTCATGGATGCCCTATCAACATCCAGGGAACTTCAGCCTTCCTGGAGTCTCAGTTCACTGAAAGCAGAATATGGTCAGAATCACATGGGAGAAAGGGAGTGTGACAGCAGAGTGCTTGTGGTTAAAAGCTTGGATGCGACTTGGGCTGTTTGCTCTGATATACCAGCAGGTGATATTGGGAGTGCTAGGCAACCTCATCCTGATCTCTAAAGGTGCAAATTGGTTGTTTATCACTGTAGCTGTCAGCTTATGGTGTCATACTAGCATTGAAATAGCTTTGTTGCTCATGTCTCTACTGCCCTCATGGTATAGTGTGCCTTTTATTTATTTGTCAATATGATGAGCAGATCTTCTGAGGACTACAGGGAATGCAATGGTTGCTCTGGGAATGGCTGCACTTTGTTCTGTTCTTGCATTGCTTTGTGAATCTTCATTTTGTAGAAAGCTGCCATGTCATAAATTGAGAAGGCGGCAACACAAGATTAATTAGCTGTGCCATCCTTTATGTGGAAGATTTTATGATGTATTCTTCTCTGTACGAGACACCCATCATACCTACCTCTTAAAATGAAGACTGGTGAATAATGGCTTAGGCAAGCAATAAATACATAATGCAATGCCACCTTTGAACCTTGTAGCTTGTGTGTGGGTCAAAGATTATTTGGGTTGTAATCATGATTTATGCTTTCAGTCTCTTGATATTTTTTAGACCATCTTTGCTTGTCTGTTGGTATGACTTTAATTATTAAATTATTCCATTTATTTTTAGGAGACCACTAGGATCCTTCTGGTACTACTACAAATTTTCAGGGTTTTTGTTTCTGAATATGAAATAACTCAAACTTTGTGTTCCATACACACACACACTCGTGTTTAAAAAGGCAAGCATATTCAGGAAAATGTCAATGAGTATGGCTTTGCAAATGTCTAGATATAAGATTAAAATTTTGTGGAAGAGGACTTGATTTATTATTGGTAACAGGCTTAGGAATTGTCTGTCTTTTAGCAAATAATATAAACTTACTTCCTAATTGCTGCAGAACAATAATTACAAGACATCTTGACAGTTTCCGTATTAATTAACCTCACACTGGTTGATTTGAAAGTTTGACTGATGACTGTATCTTGGAGCTTCCAAGCTTAATGTTATTTGATGTTAAAAGTGCATCAATCAAGCCTTAAGCATAACTTGACAAAATAATTTGATAGTGGCAGATGCTTGTTTTCATGTCTCTGGCTGATTCTGATTCTTTGCTGTACCTGGGTTACCTAGTGTACCTGGCTTATGGCAAAGAGCTTTCTGACCCGATGAAAGCAAAAGTTGTCATTAAGTTTGGCTTTTTCCTATTCTTGCCTTTTGGCTTTGCTGCAAATAAAAGAAACTTGAGAGTAGTGCTTTTCATATAAAGCTCTGCTCTTATTCTCACCCTTTCAGGCTAAGCTGCCACATTTGGTGATGGAGGAGTGTATTCTGTCTGCTGCTGTAAAGCACCTCCACAGCTTCTATCCAAACACTGTGGATGGACTGCCTTCCCTTCTTGATTGTTTCCTTTACTCTGCAATTTGAAACCAACTATTCTGTGGAGCAGTGGATGCTCTTGCCTTGCCTGACTTCTAGGACTACTCAGCTTGTAGCTTTTGTGCTGTGCCTTGTGCTGATGTTTGGCAGGCTAGTTTTATGCTCCTTGTTCTTGGGTCCCAACGACACCAAGTAAGTTCCCTCTTGGAAGAAGTTGGCTTTATGGTATATATATGATCAAAGAGAGATGCAGCAGCCAAGAAAGTCAATATATTATTTCTTCACTGGTATGCTCTTGGAGGATTGTCACTTCAGAGGTGAATGACATGTGATCCCTCCCTTGCCTTTTCAGTTTGTGCTCAAGTGTGTGCATTTCCACCAACATGCATTCACCAAGTGTGATGTGTTACGGTAAAACTCAGGCTTTGTCTCATTAGGCTTTTCTCTGGCACTTGGCAGTTTGTAGGATGAAGGAGGAGGATGGTGGCTGTGGGAGGGGATGGAGTAGTGTGTGTGGCCTAAGTGTGCTGAAGGGCTGGATGGCACACAGAGCAGCTAGACTGTTAGCCCGGCACTGCCATACTGGCTGCTATTAGCACATCCTATCTTTGGTGCTACTTCAAGTTTTTAACCCGCTGCCTCTAAAACACATGACAGAAATATTTCAAAGCTATACCATTGTCTGTTATCACCGATATTTTAATCCACTATTAGCCATATTAATGTAACTTTTACTTTGTGTTTCAGTTCTGCTGATCTGCATAATCCCATTAACTGTCTGGGAGTTCAAGCGTGGCCCGTAAGAGGACAACCACCAACAGCAACAAAGGTAAGTGGTACTGAACATATACAGTTAACAATCAAGTGTAATTGCAAGAAATAGTGTGTGGAATATATGGCTATACTCCAGCCCCAGGGCACTGTGGCAGATGCAACATAAGGTTTAATAAACTAGGTCCCTATTGCCAGTGCTACTGTATATGAGTAATAATAACACTGAGAGTGAAAACATCCATCAAAAGCTGACAAATCTGATACAGATTATACATATGCACATGCATGTACTAAAGATGCTACTTAAATCTAATGGAACTGTTAATAAAAGTTCTTTAGTGGTCTTAATGAAACATCACTTTGTGCTTGTTACTGCCTTCCTGTGAGGTTACTTTTGAGAAACAATCACCTGAGTGATGTTGTAAAAGGTGCTTGTAATTACAAAAGTAAATAGCAATATGTTGTCTGATTAAATCATAGGTACAAAAGCTTTATTCAGAGAGAAGCTTGTAGTTAAAACATAAAGTTTAAACCTAGGGAATACACACTCTTCTTTTTAGCACAGAAGCTGTGTCTTGTTGCATATTCCACCAAGAAAACCTGCTAGACAATCGACTCTTGTTTCAATTTGTGGATGGCTCAGTTGCAGCGTTATGCTTAAGAACCAGAAAAATAACATATGTATGATTATAAAGAGTTTGCATGTGTGTGTAGTTTTGTTCCCCTTTTAAAAACTCAAAAGTCCCCAAACGAATACCAAGGAGGCCATTCCTTTGGGCTGACCTGGTTGTTGCTACTGTCAGTCCCATGAGTACCCCATTCAGGGGCTGACCTCTATGCTGGGGCTGGCAACATTGCCAGGTAGAGCCCTGACAATTTAGGCAGATGTGACAGCTTTGGCAGTCCGGTGAGCCATGTCATCCTTCTCCATCCTCTAGAATTCAAATAGTGTTTGGTGTAAAACAAGTATGGCCATGGGTGGTTGGGGACAAGCTCTACATATAATTTTTATGGCAAGACCTGTGTATATGTAGCCATTTTCAAACTGTAATTGTTTTTCACTTACACTGAGCACACAGCTTCAGAGTTCAGCTTCCAGATCAATGTTTCTGCCTTGAATTTTGAAATTTGTGGTGAAATGCAAACACTGTGAACTGTTCATGTGTTGTGCCCTCCCCAGGGCTAGAAGCAGTTGTAGCTGTAGATCCCAGTCTCATAGGCCTCCTGTGTTGTGCCAACTTCTGATTATGTAGTCTCTTTTCTTCCCCCCTGTTTGGCAGCTGTGTATCAGCTGCTGGCCCAGTGAGCAGTGATACCTGGGATGCTCTGGGACAGTACAAGAAGTGAGAGACTGTATCCTACCAGGCAGAGTCTCAGACCTCACTGCAAATCATGTTACCCCTCTATTGTGGTTTAGGTTGAGTAATTTCTCTCATGTCAGAAAACATGCTGGCCACAGTCTGCATGCTTAGGGACTTCCTCTCATGTGACCTGTCAGTTCAGAGCAAAGCAAGCACGGTCTGTTCCAGAGCAATTCGGAGCCCTTATCTACCTGCTTGAGAGATTAGAATGTAGTTGGGCTTTAATTGGAGCCTCTTGCAGAAAAATTGCACTTAATTTTCAAACAAACATCTTATTTGCACTCAAATGAAAATGTTAACACTTCTGTAAACCTGTTGCAGGTGCTTAAATTTGGCATCTGTTCCAGTGGAGTTAATAACACAAGTAAAAGAAAACCTAGCCATGAGGGTTGTTTAATATTACTTTAGAGACTGGGCTTGTTTCTTTGAAAATATATGCTAATGAGTGAGCTGTTCAATAAACTTCCACTTTCTTTCTGCGTAAGATGTGTAACTATTGGATCATTTAGTCTTTGACCTTCCAAATTAATACTTTGCGGAATATTAATGTTGTGCATGCCTTTGGGGAGATTTAGGCAAGGAGAGGCCCTCTGAAATTACTGGACACAACTGTTCAGACTTCTAAGGCTCATACTCTGGGAGTGTTCAGAAGCCTGACTCTGTCTTTGAGCTTTCCTGTGCTTACTGAGCATTAGGAGCTATGTACAAAAGCTTATTAATTGTTATTACTGTCCTTATGACAGCACCTGAACTATACCAAGGTGCTTCCCAATTCAGGAAGGTGATTTATAGGCCACAGTAGAGGTCATGGATGTTGAAGTTAATATTCTTTAACTGTGCTTTTTCTGTGTCTTGTTAGATATAGTTGTAGACAATGAGCAATAAAAACTATGCTGGATTTTGCTGTTTTTTTCCCAAATGTGTGATATAGTCACAGTTTCCAGAGAGGAGGGGTTTGCTTATATTGTATTGCTCTGCTGCAAGAACTAATATATTAAACATTTTCCCATAGGATATGTGTGGTCTTTAATTAACTTTTTTTCCCATAGGCCTATAATACAGCATTATACAATATTTGGTCAGAACCCTGCTCTTCTACTCTTGTGTAGGACTTATTGGCACTCATTTCCTGGGGGAGCGTTATGAGTGCAGACAGGAAGAATGCATCAAATGAGAAGTTAATTGTGTTTAAGCTGTGGGTGAGAAGGAAACAGGATTGAGGCTTCCACACTATTGTGCATCCATAATAAGAAAAGCTAAATATACAGTTTCCTAGGCCACTAACCTGGGAAAGCAGGGGAACAATTACCTCAGCCACTGAAAGGACAAAATATGAAATATACAAGCAACAACAAGAAGCTTCATACTCTAGTTTGAAAGCTGTTTACAGGATGGTGGAGGTAGAAACATGCCAGTATTCATAGTGATTATTGCCTGAGGAAGTATCAAGTCCTGTCTTCTTCCCAAAGGTCACTGTGATTCGTCCTGTTGTCCAAATTCCATTGTGCACAAAAGCAACAGAGAGGGATGGAATAGAGGAGTTTTACAGGTTAATCATAAATCATTGCAGTGTGTTTGATACTAGGCTGTGGGCAGCTTCATGCCAAGCCTTGGCTGGCATGGGTTGGTTTTGGGAAAAGCCAAATGGGGCACATCTGAGACTAGATTGTGAGCTGCTTTCAGCAGTTCTGAGTGCTCCAGATCCAACTACATGGCTTACTCATGCAAATTCTGTTTTGTGCAAGGACGTGAGTTCCCAAGGGGGTGATAACATAAGAAATAGCAGCTGTTTCAGAGCAGGATTTCCAATATCCTTCTCATTTGAGATGTCCCTATTGCTTATAAGACATTTTCATTGGAAAAGCTCCAACTGTCAGCAGCAATTTACCCAGCAAGGGTCTGTTATTTTCTACCTTAATATGGTTAATGGGGCTTTGTGGAAGTGGATCTTCAGATGTACGCTTGATCTGTGGAAAGATATTCCCACATTGCTTTCAATGAGATAGTTCTAGACTTCAACTTTGGGGTTTAAGGTTTTATATAAACTAAAATGTGATGAAAATTGCTGGATCAAAAAGGTGCATGACTTATGATATAGTTCTGTGCCTTGTGCCCAAACCACCTGAAGTCTTACCTGACACTGGAATTTCAGAACAGCTTGAATCCAGGATTCTTTGATACTTGACCCTAGTTTACCAGAGACAAAGCTTTGTTACCATCTAGTGAATGGAGAGTGGAAGAAGGTGGAGGTGGAGCGGGGAAGACAGACTAAAATGCTACTGTGTGATAATTGACTTGAAATTTGAATATTTCTGCAGTCTGTGGAGTGCACAGACTACCATCCATTGAGTAGGAGCAGCTCAAGACCCTTCCCAGTAGTGAACATATGTGTTCCTGTAAATCAAAATTATTAAGTGGTGTGCTGGGACCTCGTGTGCCAACTGCACATGGCAAGTTACATCACCATTGTGACTTTATTACTTGGATGGTTGTAACCTCTGGAGATCTTAATTGAGGTTTCATTATACTGCTCCTACACTTAATTAAAAAAATCAGTTTTGTTTACTGTCCAGGTTCTGCAAATACCTCCATGTTTTTGCTATCATTCATGACAGTAGTTTTACAGGAAATCAGTTAGATTGTTGTAAAAGAGAATTTTAGCATCTCAAGAACCAAGCAGACTGAGGAACACTTCTGTATGCTGCAGGGTTGTTGCTGGAAGGTCAGTGCTGCTGCCGCTTAAGCAAGGAAAGTTATTAGTATACACATATTTAGTTGTTAGCATGTGACATACCTTGTCACAGCAGAATCTGAGAAGTCATGCTCTGTATTCCCTTTACATCTAGATACACTGATCACTTTAAATCCTGCTATCAGTGTGATGAGACAGGATGTGACTGACACTTGGTAACGTAGTGAAAGAAGCTTGATTGGCAATCCAGCTTAATAAAAGTAGTTTTCTGAAAGTATCCTGGTGGAAGGGGTCTGTTATAAAAAAACCCCAAAAATGATGGGAGTATCTTGCTTTTTTACTCTCCAGGAGTTTCCCACATCCATTCCCATGTGCTTTATGTTTTTAAAGAAGGCGTTGGTGAAGCACTGAAATGTGTTAAAGCTTCTCTCTCCTCTAAGACAATGGTTTTATTATGAATGCAGGCACCCAGATGCTGCTGTGCCCGACTTAATGTCCATAACACTAAAATAAGGCGATTGGATTGGGACATCCAGACTGTTTGTACGGGAGATGCTGAAATTAATTTAGAAGTGGTATTTTTTCATTGAGATGGACAAAGTAGGTAATTTTCCTGGATATATGTTATGTGATATTCTTTTCTCTGAAGTTGGCTTTATGCAAACTGTCAATTTCTTTGCATATTGTTTTTCCCTATGGCCTAAACAAGAATATAAACCCACTGCTACGCTTCTAATCTTGGTGTGGGCACATTGTAAAAAATATATCCTGATATCAGACATCATTAACTGATTAAAATAACTGGCAATGGTTTGAGGAGAAGCTGTAAAGGGGTGTTTTTAACTGCCTTCCCAGCCTTTAGATTTTTTAATCAGGACACTGTTAGATCAAATTCCTTGTCAATGTAGCTGAAGTGTGCAGTTTCAGGTAGAATTAAATAAAGATGATCACAGCTTGTATTAATCTATGGAAAATAATCTTTACATTAACTTTGAACAGGATTATTTTCTAAATATAGGTAATGGAGATGCATTTGAGATGAGTCCAGTTCTGTATGGATGGCAGAGGGAGAAAAATAATCCTACACGTTGATTTGTGATGACCTGTAACTTAGGACACTGATGATTCAATGTCTGGTTTTACTCAGTTCTTATAGGGAAACTCAGGCTATCAGCTTAAGCACACAATATGAATACTGGATAATATGAGTTCTGTAGTAACTAGGTTTATAGCTTTCTACCAGCTGGATGTCAGGAGTGCCACAGAAACTATCCCTAGAGGAGCCCGAGTTAGAATGCCATACCCCTTTGCATCAGGCTGCAGAGAAAACATTCGGCAGTATTGGAGACCAGAGCTAGGTTGTCATTTGGTTTAGCTACATGTGATAGATATATCGATGAAGTAATGATTCTGTGTAAGAAAAGTTGTGTGCATGTGCTTAAAAAGGAGTGAAACAAGCTGTTTTGGTGTCGTTGGTAGTGGTGGAGAGGTAATGGCACAACTGTGTATTTTTGACTGTCAGCACTGCAGAGCTCGTCCAAGCCTGAAGCACGTTTCTTTGTTAAAGAACCTTTTGCTGAGTCAAGCAGACGTTTTGGCTTGAGCTTTCACTAGGGCAAATCCAGCTGTACACACGGCAGTTTTGTTGATCAATCTT
Organism: Urocolius indicus; assembly: GCA_013401255.1. NCBI lineage: Eukaryota > Metazoa > Chordata > Aves > Coliiformes > Coliidae > Urocolius > Urocolius indicus. Next base: position 434,653 of record WBNH01010855.1, on the reverse strand, counting down.
TAACACTTTGCAGAGTTTGCTAGTGGCCAATGTTAAAATCCTGGTGGGGATTAATTATTAAATATGTTCTTTCCCTTACTGGAGATTTATAGCACTTTGTGTGAGAGGACACTTAGGTCTTTGGAGAACAGTATGATGCCAAGTGTCAGTTCTGTTAAGATCCATTACAAGATGAAGATTCATGCTGTGGTGCAAATGGTACTTTAAGTCTCCTGCTACATATGTGCCTGGCTGTAGCTAAATATCCCTCTGGAGAATGGCAGTTCAGTTGCTGCTCTCTCCAGGCAGTGTCCTCCGTCTGTCACTGATGCTTCTGCACTTGACACATCTGAAAGAATAAGGGTCTGGATCTATTCTGACTAGTTTAGAACTAGTCAGAACTCTCTTCTAAATTTGGGGCCTATCTGAAAATAATAGTAGTTGGGGGCAAAAAAGTCTGTCCTCTGATAGGAGCTCTGGAGTACTAAACTTAACTTTGTAAAATAGTGCTCTGAAGGTGGCAGCAGGAATGTTATCAGTACGTAAGGGAGTTTGTTTGTGGGTCTATATATGGATTTCCCAAGATTTTGAACCTCAAGGAGAATTTAAAGCATCTGAATCTTTCATTATCTCTGCTCTGGTAAAATATGAAGGCTTTTATGCTGTGGCACAGTGCTATTTTATTATAATTTATTTTCAGTAGACCTCAGAAAGCAGAGGAATTGCTTTCAAACAGCCTAATTTATGGTCTAATATTTATATAAGACTGATTCACAAGTAATTAGATATCTGTGCTTCTATTGAATTTCCTTTTAAAGAGCAATAACTTAAGTCTAAAGAAAATGCTGTGGAGTTCACGCATTCAAAATGTAAAAGTGTTTGTTTTTCAAAGTAAACAATGGATGACACTTGTTATTGTAAAATAATGAAGAAACCTATGTCTTTTTGGATACAGAAGAACATAGGTTCACTTTTTTTCATGTCCCACTGCAAGATTGGTGTTCACAACACTAAATATGTTATTTAGGGCCTCTGTTAGAAGCTGAACATTCTAGGAAAACTGAGTTTGGAGTTCCTTAAATCTTGCCCTTGGAATTTTTTTCCCTCTAAGCTGCAAAATCCACACACCTCACTTGTGACTGCTTTGTACCTGAGAGACTTCCTTTAGAATGGCAACGTGAGAGCAAGTAGGGATTCTAAAGAAGCTATTGAAGAGCAAGATGTTGAAGAGAAGGAAAATTTGTGTTGAAGAGGACCATAGAAACAAAACTTTGGATGAATCCTGGTACATCCAGAGTCATCCAGAAATAATGCTGTTTGCCACTGTATGCATGGCATTAGAGAAGCAGAAAAACAGTGATGGTCTGACTTCATTTGTCCTTCATGATTCCTTTGCCTTGGCGCTCTCTTCATTTTTTTGTGTCAGAGGAATGGAATGTAGCCAAATGAGGGCATTTTCTGAATTTAGTATATTGTGCCATCAGTCAATACCACTTTCTTGTGTTATTGCTGTGTGCTATTAGGCTTTTATGCTTTGAATAAATGAAAACCATCTGGATTATTTCTAGTGTGTGCTGAAAAGTACTTGGTAATATTGTGTTTAATGAATGCAAGGAAAAAAAAAATCATCGTTCTGCAACTGAAGGCAAAACCTATTCCCTCAGCAGCCAATTCTTTAGTGCTTCTTTTTTACCTCTAATATTCTTATGTTTTTCCTTTTAAAAGCTTTTGGGTTCACTTTCTGGCTCCTGCTTTGCCAAAAGGTAGTTTCCAGGTACATAATTCCTTGAATAAAGAGTCTGGAGAAACTTCTGTAACTGTGACATCTGCTCATACATAACAAGAGAATTAAGTACTCAGAAATTCTAGAGCTCAAGTTGTGTTCTTTATTTCAACTTTATGTTACCCAGAAGACAGAATATATTACTTCTCTATTCAGTAGTGTTCATCTTACTAGTTTCTGTTTGTGGTCTAGAAGCTGTTCTATTGTAAAGTCCTTCTGGTTTTAATTGTTTTTTACAATTAAAACATGCCTGTTTGATTTTTTAATTTCAGTTATGTGCTCACCTACAGGTTTTATTTTGTCTTTTTAATGAAAACTTTCATCAGAGTGGCTTTTTTCTCTGAATTTCTTATTACTAATTCACATTGACTGCTTTTAAATCCTTTAGGAAAGAGCATTTCCAATCCTTCACCGAGGCACCTCTTAACAACTCTTCAGACTCTTGATGTGGAAAGTTGCAAATGAACTGTAGCAGATTCAGCAGAATATATTTCACCCATTGCTCAGACCTTTCCTTCCCCATATTCCTGTGATGAAAACCAGTCCTGCCCCATAGCAATTGCTTTGGCACTAGCAGATGGGCAGGTGGCATCGTGACTTTCCAAATGTGCTGCTGGCAGGAGCAAAGGCTTGATGCATCAGGATGGTCTGCCTGAGCTCCCCAGAGACAAAGAATGCCAACCTCATGGTGTCATGTCTGTACTAAGATGCTGTTTCGTAAGCATTTATAGTATTTGAGACCTGTCTGTTTTCAGTTCATGCTACCAAAAAAATGTTGAAACCCAGGAGTAAGTTAAAGCTTGTGCACAAGTGTGAACTTGTAAAGAAGTATCAGAACGTCAAAACTGAGTACAATTATTCCTGTTAAAAGCCATCTAGCTGTGGGGAGCTATTTGGGGCATTGAATTATTGCTGGTGTTATTCAACCAGTGTTAATATTTGCTTTTATATATATTTAGATACTTTCATATTGTTAACTTGTTATAGGACCCTTTTTTAAGGTGAAGATGTGAAACTCTGTAGCCCTGTAGTCTGTATGGCATGTGGCAATCAAAACCAGACACAGATGCTGGCCTAAATTTGAGCTCCACCTTGAGCACTGATAATGTTTGAGTACAGTTAGATAAAAACACATAGTTTATTTAAGAATTGTCTGAAGAAGTTGCAGTTTGTAGCAAAATCTTGTATGTTAAAAACAAAACCAAGTCTCCACCTGTTTGCTGCAGGTTAGAGCGAGCTGGGGTGTGAATAGTTGACCCCCTCCACATTTTTTAATTACATAATTGTTACACTTGGGCTGTAAATTACCAGAGCATCCAATTGGAGCTATAATAATATAAAGCATACCAGAGAATATCCATTTGAGTCATTCTAATGGTTTAGAAACCTGTGGAGAATTTCACGTGTAGTTCTGGGAAATCATGTACCTGACAAAACTGGCAATGACAGCACTGGAGGTTCTGGCATATCTGCTGCTGTTTGGCAATCGAAGTGCCATAGAAGGTACTGATGAGCCCAGTGTTTGGTCTTGTTATGAGGAAGCTGGAATATGAAATTCCCAACTATTCCTGGAGCTGTCTGTTAGGAAGCAGAGGGAGCTTAGTGTTTTTGCTTCTCCTTTAAAGGCAACAGTGAATAGGAAAATATTATTTTACATCAGTAAGCTCTTAGATTTGAAAACCTACATTGCAGTGGCATAAGTTTTGGCTCCTAGTGTTGGAATGGAAGAGTGATATCTAGAAGACAGGCCTTAAGAGTCTCTTGCCTAGCAGTTATAGCACTTGCATACTGAATGAAAGGCCCAGCTTCAAGTCCCTGCCTCCATTAATATTTGAGATTTTTGAAAACAGGGCTGAGGAGGGAGAAACACTGAAGTGTGCAGGAACATAAGAGAATAGTCATTTGGCTGGTGCTTAACAACTGAAGTATACCACATCTGAATTTTGTCTCCCTGGACTAATGCAAGTGTGTGAGAAATATTTTCATGACTCTTGCATCAAAAATTTTATCGTGTTTTATCCTGAGAACTTGTACCATTGAAATCTTTAAGCTTTCAGTAGAAATTTTAGCCAAACTATGCTTCTCTGGCCAATAAACCAGAAGCCATTTAGCTGTCCAGTTCTCAACTGAATCTAAAGAAAATAGCAACTTTGTTTAGAAGAAATCTTAATAGTCTGAAAAAAGTTGTCCATTTTAAAGCTTTCTCAGTTTTAGTTTAATTGATATTACATAGATTGTACTTACTTTTATTTGTACTTGTTGATGGTGTTATTTCTGCTTCTAAATAGCAGAATTGTGTTTGATTCTTCTACAGCTTCTACTTATGAAATTGTAGCTGAAGGCTATCCAAGAAGAGTAAAACCTAGTGTGAAACAAAAATATAAATGATTCAATCTGAATTTTCAGTCATAGTAAAAATTATTTTAGTTCTTGATCTCTTTCACTTAATGTGGTACAGAGCTGCTGGTAACGTCTCTTTCCTTTCCCTGCACAAGCCTTTTCAGCACCCTGGGAACTTGATCTGCTGAGGTTTGGCAGCCTGAGCTAGTTGCCTGGTTCAGGTGTGCTTGCTCCTGCTGCAAGTACATTTGCCACTGTTACTGTACAGATAATAGATTCAGAACCTGGGGTCAGATTTTGTGTCTTACTGGGCTATGGATTTTTGCACGAGATTGTGTCCTTTGAGCATCTGTCAACTCCTGACTTGCACATTAAATGGTGTGCTTTTGTGAGGTGTGCACAGTGGTTGTGTGGCCTTTCACATGCAGCCTTGTGCTCAGTGCAAACCCAGAGTCAGAGCAGAGCTCCTGTAAGCTACAGAACAGCATAGAGAAATAACAGAGAAAACAGATTGGGATATCTATGTCAATTATAATCCTCAAAGACAACAGAAAAGCAGTGTAATGGTTTGGGCAAAAAGGAATACAAAACTCCACCACAGAAAAGGCCAGAGAGTATTCCTCAGCAACTAGTTTTGCTCTGCCAATCCCTAAAAGCATAGATGTGACAGTATTTCTGTATCTAGCAGTCTATACTTGTCCGCTGTCAGTGGCTGCATTTGCAGCTCTTTCAGTGTTTCACATTGTTACAACCATTCTAGGAATTATTCCCTAAGATTGGATAAAAACGTGAGAGCAAAACACGGCATTCAGTTCCTGATGGCTATGGATTTGGAATCAACCACTTAACTTGAATGGCTGAACCTGGTGTCAGGAATGTGGGCCTTAAGGAGCTAAGGCTTTGTTAAGGGTCTGTCAGGCATGATGGGGAGGCTTAGTACTAGTGATGGGTAAAACCAACCAAAGAAAAAGAGGAAATATGCAGAGTTTAGAGGGAGACAGACTGTCAAGTGTGGCAGGTTTCTGTAGACGGGTAATGCTTCATCTTCACTTTATGTGCTACTTGCAGACTTTGAGGGTCTGTTTTCTGTTACCCACAGTGCTGATGAGTGCATAATTACACATAAAGATGTCCTGTAGGCATCTGAGATAACAGTTCTTGCTGTTATTATTTAATGCTGGAGAGCGCTTTACTCTGCACGAGACTTATTAGCATGTTTTACTTAATTTGTTCTTTGTTATCAATTTGCTGCCCTGCAATTACTCCTGTAAATTGTAGCTTGGAATTTGCTAAAAGCATCTATTGCTTTTATATGCTATTTTTGCTTTTATATGCTATTATTTATATGCTATATGCTACTGCTATAAGCCACCTCTATGCTGCAAGCTAGGACAACTAGCACACAAGTGACACTGAAGGCTCTTGTGAACACTGACATTTTGTTTCAGGATGGTGCCTGTTGGCTTGCTCAATTTCCTTTCTGATCATACTATCTAAATCCATGTCTCTTCAGTAATGCATTGAAGAAAGATCTGCTTGTTAAGTATCTTCAGTATTCAAGTGTGACGTAAAAGTTCATTGTATTCCAAATCCAACCTTGCATGTTACCAACCTGGGGTTGAGATATGCAATACTGCTTATGTGATATTGACTTATAGATTAAGGCTTTTAAGTGTTCAATAATTACTGAAATGATTTTGAAGACTTTTTCCTTTTTTTTTTTTTTTCAAAGAATATCAGCTTAAAGATCTTCATTAATACTGTAGAACACTTGAAATCTGGACGGCATTGTCAGTGAAGACATCTTTGCTTATATGATAATAGTAAGAATTCAGGCAGAATGAAGACTGCTTATCAAAAGTGTTTGATATAATCAAATTCTCAACTCCTATGTAATTTCAGGGGTACTCTAAGCCATAGGGTATTGGGAAAAAACGTGATCTGTAGCTAATTACTGTGATGTTATTGATAGCTTGGTTGCTATTTAACAAATTCAGACAGGTCAGAATCTGCACTGGTTTTGGAGAAACTTTGTCTCAGTAGGGTCACGTTGTACCTGTCTGTAGGAATGTCATTGATGATGAGGTAAGGTAGAAAAAGGTCTAAGTTGCAGTCAAGAAGTGATGATTGTGTGTCTTAACAGTGGTTTTGTTCCTTTCAGATGATTTACTCCCCTTCTGGCAGAGTAGGCTGTAGGAATGAAGCCAATGTAATTAAGCATCTCCAAGGTTGTATTTCTTATGTAATCACCTGACTCTGCAGTCACTTCAGAGCTCTTCTAACCTACAGACTTTATTTCATCATTGTGGCTTCATTTTGAAATGAAGAATACTGTTGTGCTCTTTTCAAAAAATTCATCAGTAAAGCTTGGGAAGTGTCTTACAACTACATCAACTCCTTGCCTGTTATTTTGTATGTGATCACTATAGCAGAGTCACTGTGGGTAGTTTCCTTGTTGGTAGTCCCTCAAAAGGCACAAAGGTCCAAAAGGCATGAATACCAAAATCTGTACCTTCACATTGAGCTCAGCAGAGCTGCTTTCACTTGTGTATAGAAGAAACGAAGATGTTTGAGTATCTACATTGGGAATGATAGCATCTCTCCTTTTCCTAGATTTACTTTTTCAAGTTATAAAGAATAAGCACTTCATCCCTTTGTCCCTTCTCTGTATTCTAGCCACAACCTGTTCTATACGCATTCATGTAGACAGATCACTCAACAAGCCAATTTTTCATCATTTGCCCCATTAGTTCCAGTGGGTACCACTCAAATGACATCAGAAGCCACTTCCTCCATCAAAAAAGTATTTTTGAACTGTGAATTTCCAAGGGGCAAGATGCTCAGAACTTCATAAACAAAAAAAACCTGATAATGAGCAAAAGCTGGAACACAAAAAATTCCACTTCAACATAAGGAAAAAAATCTTTACTATAAGATTGAGGGAGCCCTGGCACAGACTGCCCAAGGAGAAGTGTGGAGATTTCCAGGAGATTTCCAGACTTCTCAGGAGATTTCCAAACCCACCTGGACATGTTCCTGTGTGACCTGATCTAGGTGGACCTGCTTTAGCAGGGAATTTGGACTAGATAATCTTTATATGTCCCTTCCAACCCTACCATTCTGTGATTCTGTGAATAGTTTGGATGGGGAAACAATTTCATGATAAGTTTGTGTCCAGATGATGACACATACAGGAGTTTGATAGGTAAAAGCTATGAATTTTCAAATTGCAATGTTTGCTCAGCTTCCCAGACTGTCAATCTAATCTTAATCGGGTTAGTTCTCAACAATGGTAAAATACTATGTTCCAGCATTCATTTCATGGAGCTGTATTTTGTAACTTACAGGATTTTTCAGCTCTTCTTAGCGAACACAGACAGTAGATTAGTTTAGAAGGGTCATAATGGGACAAAACCCTACCAAAGCTGTGTAAAAAAACCCACAAAAAAACAAAAACAAAAAAAAACCCACAAAAAACCCTCCAGAGTTGCAGTTTTCTCTTTATAAAAATAGTCATGATTAGAAAAAAATGAGGAGTTGGACTAGATGATCTCTAAAGGTCCCTTCCAACCCTACCATTCTATGACCATTCTAACAAAAAAGCTAAGGAAAGAAATAAGAATAGGGAATAAAATAGAGATCTACTCTGTCTCAAAATAAGGAAACTGTTTTAAGGAAATGTATGGCAACTTTAATTAAGGGGAAATGGAGAAAAAGAGCAGAGCAAGCAAAGATTTTGCTTGCTTAAATTGGTACAGGCAGACATGCTTCCCCTTTTCCTTCAAAATGCATGGGCTGAGAAATGCTGAAGTATGTGCTGCATACTTTGGACTGAGGTTACAGAGAGAACCCTTCTAGGTGTGTGTATTAGGCTTAGTGGACTAAACTAGAAGGTGATACTTATCAGGAGTTGGGGTTGTTGCAGTATGTAAGAGGCTGGGAAAGCAAACTTCTCTAGACAGCTTCCGAACTGGAGCTTCGCACTTGGTACCTGTATACTCTTTCATTTCTGGCACTGCTGAAAATGCAGGTGAACTGCTGGTCTGTGATCTCAACAGGAGGATGGATTTGTCCCTTACAGAATTGTGTTGTCCTGGGAATCAAATCCTGTGAGATCATGGGCTGCACAATGCAAATACCTGATGTGAGGCATCCAAAGGTGTTCCAGAAAGGTGGAATGGCATAATGGTTCATATGGAGACCTGGAGAAGGAGAGAAACTAGGAAAAATGGATGTTAGTTCCAGAATAAACAGAAGCTGCACCACACACTCTGCAATAGAACAGTTTCTCTGTCAGTTTTCCAGCGAGGGAATGGAAACATTCAAACTGTGCATGTGCAGGTCACTGTAGCAGTTGGGACAATGCAATGAATGGGTTTATAGTTCTGGTTTTCTGTTACGTTAACTTTTTTTCCACAGTTCTTTCCCAATTTTTGCTGGGCTGCTTGCCAAAGGTGCTGCCAAACAGAGTAGAGTTATTAAGATGAGATGGCCAAAGCAGCACTTTGTAATGAGAGTGTGCAGAGTGAGATGAGTCTACCTGCCCATCAGCAGGTACTTAGCTGTAGTGTGTGTGTTTCTGCTCACACAGCTCCTCAGGATCCTGGGTAGAAGTCAGACTTCTTTGAACAATCAATATCCTTTGAGACATAACATCACAGTACTTATCCTCTATTAGCTGTGGATTTCTTTCGTACTGAGATATTTGTCTGACTTCTAATGTAATTGTCTTGATAGTTCAATTGATTTTTTTTTCCCCAAGAACTTGTATAGACCCCTTTTTGTGTCAGTTCAGAGGTCTGAGTATTTTCCTCAAACTCACGACTGCCAAGGAAATAACGATTACTCCATTCGTAGAACATGAGTCTCACTTATATAATCTTTAGATGCATATAGCTCAGCTAGACAGACAGTCTGATGCTACCTCTAAAGGCACAGAGATCAAAGAGACTCGGGTAGGACTTGAAGTAACATAACATCAATGCATTTGTAGAATTAGTATGTCACCTTGTCCAAGGAGGACTGATGAAGATGAGTGGCACAGCAAATTGGCTGAACTAAAGCAAAGTATGAGTCATTCTTCTCTTTCATAGATATGATCTAGTCTGTACTTCTGTTGTAAGAAGTAGTACTGAGATAGTTCACCTCAGGTTTGAAGTGCAAGTGTTAAGATTCATGGGATACCTGATACTGCAAATATCTGTTCCACAGAAAAGTGCAGAGAGAATTATATGATGTTGCTGATCTAAGAAGGGGGCAATATCTTGGCAATGCAAAGTACAGGGCTGCCAACATCTATGGCAAGGATTACAGCCTTCTGGAAACAGAAACATGGGAGTACATTTTCATTCTATCCAAAAGAGTGCACTTCTGTTGTAAAAAAATGCAGTGGCTTCTCTTTACTATGTACTGATGTGCATTCTAAAATGGTCAGTCATGTGGAGAAACATATTTATCCTAATGCAGATAACTGAACACCAAAACAATCAGGTGAGATGGTGGCTTAAACGTTTTAGATCAAGACTGAAGTTTTTAGATCTGTTGGTAGATCCTTGGAATGGACTGACACAGAGCAACAGCAGTACTGTCTGGTTTTGGCTGTGTGAATGTAATATCTAAATATAGCTAGAAAGGTATAAAATGTCTGTGTGTACTCTCTTGTGTTTCAATAGAAGCAATTCACCTTTGATTCCAGCATAGATATACCATATAAGCAGTGATATGTTTTTCATGTCTGGTACGTTATCTTTGTGAATCTGATGTACATGAATAATATATCTAAAGACTACAGAAGATATAGCACTTCTTGATGGAGAATTACATAAGAATTTTCCTTTGTCTCTCTTGGATAATATATAACTTAACCATTCAGTTGATGGATGAACTTGGAGTGAGCAGGGTTTGTTGAGCAGGTTGAAAATTATAGAGCAATGATTTCTACACCCCTCCCCCTCATCTTTCAGACAATGATCCATGACTATTAAATTTTTCAGTTTAATTATATTATGAGTTGCAGGGGCGAAATGCACACGAAGAACTAAAAGGAGACCTGTGAGGCCTTATCTTTCCTGTAGTCAGTGTAGGAGACTCTAGGCTGCGTCTGACAACAATGCATGTTTATCTGTGCACTTGCAGACGAATGTAGATGTTTAGCAGCCTGTCCAAAAGGCAATTTCATGTTTCATATGACGGGTGGAAAGCACAGAACAAAAATCCATAGTAGGCTGTGAGGTACAAAGAGGTTAACTCTGGTCAATCCCAGGATTAGACCTTAGACAACATTCGGGAAGGCATAGATCCAGAAGTGGCTTCAGAACTTGGACCGTATGAAGCTGAGCATTGCATCAGACCTCTATGATGGGCAGCCAATGGAGGACTGGAGTGTGATACTGCAATCCGTTCCTCTGTGTCTATGCCAAAATCACTCCAGCTAGTAGCCTAATGCCAACTGTAAAGCAAACCACAAAAACAAAAGCAGAGTGACTCTGATTTGGTTGACACACGAAGTGGGATGTCTCTGATTTAAACTGTGACTCTCTTGTTAAGAATTTGTATAACTGGACAGTGCTCTCTGTGGGAATCTGGCTAAATGATGCTGGTTTTCAGCTGGTTATTTGGCAAAGATGGAGTGGAAGTGCTATGTGCCAGGTTTGAGCAGGTGTCCATCTGCAGGTCTTTGACATGGGCCTGTTCCTTGACTTAGACTGGGTTGTTGGAGGAGTGGTCACCATAGCTAAGCCTCCATTTAGTTCTTCTCTCTCTTTTACCTGTTCTGGAGTGGGGAATTTCAGACCAGGATGTAAGTTTTTGTTGATGTTCTTTCAAAAGTTGGTGACTATTTTTTCACCAAATAATCACTTTTTGGGTTTTTTTTAACTGAAAGAATTTGTAATTTCAGACTACTGTAGATGTCTTATTTGCAAGTCCCTCCAGCACTTAATACTTTAGCTGTAAGTGTGCTGGGAGTGGGAAGAAGTGCATAAAAATGATTTAAAGTTCTGAATTAAATGTAACTTCAAAACTAAAGTATATCAGCAATACATGCTGCAGAAGCAAAGAGCAGCCAAGTGAAATGCCTTTTTATTTCTATCCACACTGAAATCTGTGAAACTGCTCTCTCTGCTTCAAGTTACACGTGCAACATGTAGGTTTGTGTGACCAGAGCTTTAGGTGATGGGGTGAGGCTCCTTTGGGAGATAATTATAGGTTTGTTTGAGTTTTTTTTCTTGTTCTGCATTTATATTTCTTCAACCATTAATTGAAACTTAGTGGTCCCCATGTACATACAAAATGTAACTAAAACCAAATCCAAGTTAGTTTTGTTTAAATATATTACGGATAACAATATCATTTAGATCATACTGCTGGAATGTTCTTGCAGTTATGCTGCCTAATGCACAATTCAAATGAGAAGGAAAGCCTAGGTTATTTCACCTGTGTTTTTATTACTTTATTTGTACCTTTATACCATCAGAAATCCATGAAAGTGAAGGCTGTACAGGGCAACGTTTAATTCAACAAAAACTTCTGTAGCAGTCTTTGGAAAGCCACTTGAAAACATTTCTGTCAGGATTAGGTCTTGGAGTTTGTGACTTGTTTACTTTTACAGCCCTTTATGTCAAGTTGTAATCACAATTTCATCTACTTGTTTTGAGTAAATAATTTGATTTTTGCAAAATTGTCATGGTTCCAAAGAGATGCCTCTTGCTGAACATACAGCAGCCAGTGACTGATCAGCAAAATTCAGTCGGGCTGTTTAATGAAGGGTGAAGACAATACGAATGCAAATCTAGTGAACAGTTGCTTTTTCACAGTTGGTAAGCTGTGTTGCAGGTGCATTTTCTTAATGCGGGTTAATTTGTCTCATATTTTAACCTGACAATACTTGGCATTGTAAATATATAGGCTTACTTAAAGAGGTAAAATGAAAGGGTTGTTTTAATGTAAGATTGGGTATTTGATTTCAAGTAATTTGTCAGCACTGAATGTTAACTGGTTATTCAGAATAGTGATAAAAGCCAGTTTGATTATTTTGACAAATTGGAGCAAGGCCAAATTCTGCTGTCTTCTTTGGATATATATCCTGAAAGACTGAGATAAAACTGAAGATTGCTGTTGATCAAGATTTGCTGCGGAAGAACCAGAACCAGGCTTGAGTACCACAGAAAGCAGTAAAATGGCCTCGTGGTAGTAATGTTTCTCTTCAGTTTGTATTCTTTAATACTAAACCATATTGTTCAGTTCAAGAAAACACCATTTTGGTGCAGAGCATCTCAACAACTTTTCCAATTGAGCAAAAGGGAAGTTGTTTCTTCTTTAAATGAGTCTGCTTCAAGCGAAGGACCTACAGGCCCTCCCAGAGGAAGAAGCTGTCAGACTAACCCACGCTGTGTACTGGGCAAAAATAAGCTCTATGAATTTTCACTTGAATACCCTTTATTTGCTGTTGTTGCTAGCTAATGAGATGCACTTCCAAGAAGAAATACACTGTCCTGCTGGGTAGCCTACTGTCTCAGAAGGGTTTGTGTGAGTACGAGCTAGTGGCCTGGCTTAGGTTTCACACCACCACCCTATAAAGCTTACTTTGTAACTCTAAAGAAAAAGAAAAATTACCCTAGGTGTAGGGAAAAGAAAAAGCTGGCTTTTCTGCAGTTGCTTATTAAGCATCATGTGTAAATTATCCATTGTTATCCTACTGTACTTCATAGCCTTTTAAATCTCATATGCCTCTTGTATTGACTTGTTTTCATCCAATATGAGCTCTCATGAATGTAGGATGCTGAAGTACTGGGTTAGAAATCAATTCCATCCTTCTGAAATATTACCTCTATGCCAGTGACTTCTGCTTCAGGGAATCTAGCTCAATATCCTATCTTACACTCATATAGATTACTTCTTTAGCTTTCTTATATCTGGAACATGCGCAGGGATATTCCTACTGTTGTAAAGTAAATAACACCAAAAAATCAATGTGTGAAAAGAGTCCTTGATATCTCTGGGAATTGGCAGAGGAATTTAGAGCTTTTTCCCCTCACTTGAGATCTGATCCTGGTGAATAATAACTGAAATGCACTATTGCTGTGATACTTGTACAATAAGTCAACAACTTTAGTTTGGTCCTTAATAGATACTCATGGAAGAAAAAGCAGCATAACCTCTGGCATCTAAGTTGAGAGTCTCAGTGAGGAGGCCAAAAAAATCAATGAAGATATATTAAGCTGTTTCTCACACTTTAGACACAGCCCTTCTGCTTCAGCAAGTAGGTGGCACAGGATGGTGTGTGTCCACTGGCACTTTCTGTGTTGCGACAGTTGCACAGATACAGAACTGTTGTAAGGATTTCTGTGTTTAAAAGGTGCTTATGTCAATCACTAAGTTCTCTTTGGAAATAGGTTTGAATAAGAAATTGACTATGTAATAGAATAAATCTAGATTAGAGTAACAGGGAATGCTATGAAGGGATAACGTGATCTGTGCTGCTCAAGGTAAGTTACTGTTATAGTAGAATATTATAGAAAGTGGCAAAATAGGATGGATATTTACCAAGGCTTACATGCCTCTGACAGGATTTTTTCAGACTTACTCAGAACCATGATTAAAAATGATCCCTCAGTTACGTCAAGACACTGGTTTGAGCAGTTCCTTGAGCATTTATGTTCACATTTACATATGTGTATGTGTTTTCATCAATCAGAATTACAGTTAACCTTACTTGAGGAATTGTAAGGAAGATGGTTCACTTGTTGCAATCTAAACTAACAGCCCAAGCCTCAAGTTTTGCAGAAAGAACCAAGGTTCCTTGGTAGGGTCTGAGCTTGTACAAATACTGAGGATAAAGGAAGTTCTGATCAGTTGCAGGGCTTAAGGCAGAGGAAGCAGTTTTGTACCTAGGTGTAGGGAAAATGTGGGTCTTTCAGGACCTCTGTTTTTCAAAGAAATTAATTCTGTAGGGTAAGAGCTCATTTCCTTCCTCACAGACTTGGTTCCTGCAGCACTCCTATTGTCTGTGAGGCCACAAGTTGAAGGTTTAGAAGGATTTGAGACAGTGAGGTATACAGGTAGTTTCTTTTAAACCAGAATTATTGATCAATCCGAATTTAAAGACACAATACAACAAAACAGCCACAGAGCAGCAATATTTATAACAAATGTTGCTATAAGATGCTTTTCATAGGGATAGACATTCCCAATGTTTAGATGAGGAATCAGTAATTTTACAGAAATTAGTATTGTAGGCTCCCAAGAACTGGGATACATCAATTTATTTCTATCTGATTGGGGAATCTCACTTCTGAAACCAAATAAAAATCATTACTCCCCTACAGCATTTGGGGTGCTGACAGTAATTTCAAGAAGCATACTCATCAAAACAAAAGCTTAACTCTAAAATCAGATTATGATGAGGTCCTGCTCAGAACGGTACTGCTCTTCCAAATAAAATACAAATGCCATGCTTCTGGGTTTACGTAGTTGGATAATAAGTGAGGTGACTGTTAAGGTGCTCTCAGTTTCACCTGGTTTTGAGAAATGAGGTCTGCTTCATAGCCTATGAGATAGTTCTCTTTGTAAAATTTCACTTGGGTGTATCATAACTATGTTATTGGAAGAGGTGTTCTTAACGCTCTTAAACAATATTTAACGTGCATATATATTGGTCAATAATTTGGCTACTACACTTAACCTTAATGCTTGATGAAACACATTTATAAGCTACATACTTGCTCTTTATTTTGATTAAATTTCTGATAAACTTGCTGGTGAATAGTGATTACTTTTTACTTTCAGTAGTAAGTTCCCAGAGCTTATTTGATGTATGATTAATAGCAGATACTCCACACTAGACTGCCCTACTGCTCATAATCTAGCTTATTTTGATTAAATGTGGAGTCAAAATTTCTCATTAAACAAAGTTCTGTCTTTCTGAGTTACAACCTGCTTGGTTATTTTCTGTACCTCTTTGTAGGAAGCACAGATGTGGCTTGGTAAACAATGATCTGTAATCAGACACCTGTCCATCTTGTTGATCTGTCTGTTGTCATGTTTCACTCACTGCAGTTTCCTTGTCTCAGACCCACCTGCATTTGTGCTGTCCCTCAGACATACTCTATAAGCCACGAGGAAGCCAACTGACCTTTTACTCTCTGCTTGTCCACACTGGCACACAATGGGAGTTGATATTTTGATGGCAAATTGCTGACCAGCCTTTTCTAGGGTAGTGGTAGGATCTGTCTGAGCCTTGCTGTAGTAATGGGCCTTTTGTTTGCCTTTTGGATTTATATAAAACTGACTTTTATTCTGGTTGATGCTTTTCAGAAGTGTAATGCTCTGCAGTTTCGTGCCTTGCAAAGAGACAACTATGACATAGCTTTGCCTCATTGCATGCAGTAGGTGCAACTAAGATCATAAATCTCCTAGATGACAAAACATAAAATCTACATGGAAGATCTAATCTATCCTGTTCTGACTGATAAAAAAGAAAGGTTGCTAGCAGGTAGTAAATTAAGATGCAGTATAAAAGTTTTACCTAGAGGTGCTAAATCATTTAACTGTATCGGGCTCATAGGACTGTCTTTGTTAATAACTACAGTGTGGATTATCTGCTGCTGGGCTGGGCAAGAACACAAGGGAAGGTCAGCATCTGCCAAGCCTTTCCTGTGTAAATAATGGCTTTTACAGATCCTTGTGGATTACTTTTGTCATTTTTGTGATTACCCAGTTTTTCATCAGGATATTATCAAAGCGTTGGGTGACATGGCAGTGTTGCATCCCTTTAACAGCAAGGCAGTGTAGGAGATGAGTTGGTAAAGATAGACTTTCTGTAATTTAGGGAGGGAAGAGTGTTTTTTGTTTACATTTCCTAAATACACAAATCACTAAACTGCATAATTTGCTAGTTTACCCATATCATAGAATCAGCCCTTGTTATGTATATGTATATTTTCTTTACCTTCTCTAACTTTGGTTGCAGAAATATATTGAGGTGTTGGTGTCTGGTCAGCTTGTTCCCCTCTGTTACAACCAGTGTCACAAGGCAAGTCTCTGAGCTCTTGCTAAGTGTGCAAATGCCCAGGTGCACGTACATGCAGCACACTGTTAATGGTTGCACTTCTGACTCTCAGTAGATTTTGTTTATAATTCTCCCTCTTCGCTTTAAAATTGAGTTGTAGCATTTGCCCTTGCAATTGTATTGAAATCCTCACTGCAACAGACTCTTCCCTGCTGAGCCCAGGCTGCGTGCATGAAAGTAAAGCAGGTGGTGAGCGTGCTGTGACTTGGAGGGTTTAGGCAAAGGCTGGATTACGTATTTCATTGACATTTTAAGCTCTTCCTTCCTTCTCTTCTTTCAGAAGCTGGAAGGGTCAGATGAATCCTAAACCCAAAATCTTAAAGCGCACGACTGAAAATATCTGTTTCAGTGATGTGTTTTGTGTTTTGTTCTGAGTTCTTTTCTTTTTTTTTTTCCCCAGGCATTTTACAAAGGATTCTGTTAAAACTAGAAATTCAACTTTAAGATTGCTGCTGAGGAAATCTGTTCTTTGTAAAACAAATAAGTGTGTACAGGGATTGTTTGTTACATAAAGACCCAGTGTTATGAGATTAGACTACAGCAGTTGAGGAGGGGTAAAGAGTGTTTTCCAAAATCTGATACAGAACAAATGAAAGAGCTCTTCTGCTTGCTATTGCTTTGTGACTAGAAGAAGCTGCATAGGTCTATGGGAGTCAAGACTCCTTCACTCTCAGTGCCTCTAACCTGTGAAAAGAGAAACATTGTGCTATATGAGAGTCAAGTTACTTGGAGGTGTTTGGCTCAAGAGCTGTTGTAGACCAGTATTGCTGAGGTTCTCATCACTCATCAGAACACACAAAATATTCCAGTTTTGGTGTGCTTTGAAGTTTTCACTCTGGAAGCAGCAGAGCAAATAGGCTCTTAGGCCTTCTGACCAATATACCTGCTGAAGGAAAGACGACCAGAAATTGTGGAAAAGCTGGGCTTCATCTCACTTTCTGCCTCTTCCAAGCACAAAAATGACATGAATAAATAATGCCAGGTTGGGAATGAAACCCTGAACCAACAGTATTACAACAGGGAAAACCACTGCAGGGGTGCACGGTGTCAGAGTCTTCCATCAGGTTGTGTAGAGAATGTCTCATGGTGAGGAATCAGGCAGCTAACTGCTTTTGTTGCAAATGGGGAGAAAAAGTGAGCTTCTTTCCTTGCTGATCAGTGAGCTTAGAGCTATTGGAACTCTGCCTGGCAGGTGTCAAGGATGGAGCAGAAGGTTTATAAGGCTCATCCTCCTGGGGTTGCTCTTGGGCCACATCCAAACAGGTTAAAGTGAGACATAAACATAGTTTTGTCAAAAGTATGGCCATGGTTCTTGTACACAAATCTTAACTTAATTTGGGATTGACAACAGAGTGTACCAGTAGGAGGGTTTCACTTGAGATCAATATGAAATGTTCAAATTGCTTTGGGGACATTTTATGGCAGAGCAAGAAAAAGCTGTGGCTGTAACTTCAGCAAAGATATCTGCTTGAAATGCCTTGTGGGGAAAAAAGTAGTCACAGAGAGTATATTGTTCTATATATCCAAAGCAGTCTGTTTGGAATTTCATTTTTTTTTCAGGCATTCTGTTATCAAATTTAAAAGAAGTTAAAACATTTTGAAATTAGCAATGTTTCCTTGTAAGTGTGCTTGTGGAGAAAGAGAAAGTGAGAGGTATTAGACTGAAATTCCTTCAGTATCTACTACCATCTCTTCCCCTTCTTAGCCTCCTTCCATTTTCTGTTTGTTTAGGGATGGGAGATGCCTCATGCTTTTGTGAAACAAAATCAAGGAGAAAGAAACGAACACCTACAAAATATTCAGTCAGTGCCAGGTCAGGATAGTCACATCAGTTCATATTGATATCTTTCCTAAAAACAAAAGCAGTGAAAGTGAGGTTGTCCTTGACAGTTGGGCTCATCTGTGGAATCTAGTTGAATCATGGCCTTCTACTGACCCTCTTTCCCCAGCAGCAGCATTTCAGATCAGGCTCAAAGTAACATTGCCAAGTCCTTGCAGGTATTTTTCAAGCCCTGGCAGCTGGAAGGCTCTTTGCCCTCCTTCGGCATTTGAACTGATCCCCCTGGAGAGGTTTGCAGGGCTGTAAAGGGGGCAGGCTGTTCTGGGGCTGACTGGCTAATGTTAACACCCAGAGCTCTGTTTTGCTTTGTTTTGTGGTTTAAGTAGACTGGTATTAGTGTTATAGCTGTGTTCTGTGCCTTGTAGCACTAGCACAATGAGTAGTCTGTCAGCATTTTCAGGAAAAGGTGTTAATTTCAGGCAGTTACAACTCAGCAATAAAAACTTGCTTCAAGCAGGAATATGAAATACAAGTGCTTAGTAGTGGTGTTAATATTTATGCACAATCTTTCATAACAATGGCTTAGCAATTTAAAAGTGATTTCAGCTTAACTCTCTTCTCTGACTGCACTTCAGCAGGTTGCTTTTATTTTCCTGGCTATACGGCACCAGGTATGTTTGGCATTAAGGATGAAAATTTGTCTACAGGGAACAGTCGTTTCTGAGTCAGCTGAGAATCCAAAATTATTGACACCAGCAATCACAACACTAGCTAGCATTTCAGTGTTAAAGCTGCTTACAGCTTTCATCACCATAGTATCTCCCCATTGTGGCTAAGTGGGGATCCTTTTGAGGGGAACAAAACACCAACTTGTGCTACGTGGAATAAATCTCTTGCTATTCCCTTTTTTCAATGGTGAGAAGTTTGTTTGCCTAAGACTTCCAAGGAATTTGCTTTCTTTGGGACTTTGCCAAAGGTTTCTTTACTTATTCTTCAGTTTGCATCACATTCTCCAAGTTGTAATACTGTTTTAGTGCCTTTTCATGTTTAAACTGTAGTATTTACCAGCTTTTTTTTTACAAAAAAGGGTATTTAAAAAAAACCAAAACAACAAACCTTCTTGCCATTTGTCAGTGTATCATAGTCAATCTTTAAAAGAGTCTTAAGTTGCCAAGGACAACCTCAGCTGTTCTCCGGTATAGCTATCTCACTTTAACCCAGCAAGGGAGCTCCTTGGAAGATGCTTTCTCTAGCCAAGAGTGTCTTACGAGCATCTTTCCAAACATGACCATTATTTCCTGTTATCAGTACTAGTCCCTGAACTTCAAGTGCAGCAAGATTCGAGTGAGCAGATGTTTACTTATTTCTTATAGTAGTGCTATGGTCAAAACTGAGACCTATACTGCAGGGTAATATGTATTTACAGAAAGACCTTAGCTATCAGTGAAGTTACTGAGCAGTTGCAGTCAATGAATATTAGTAAGGTTTTCAGTCTGTGATGCAACAGTCTATTTGCAGTCATCCAGCACCAAGGATGCCCTGGCTGAGTTTGAGAAATGATGTCCCTTTGAGCTCCCTGGGCAGTAACACTAAGAACACGCTGCTCATGATCTGCTTGGCCTGACCCATCTGGTAACAGTGGTAGTGGCACTGGATGGAACTTGTGGTTTATGTCTGAGACGTCTGGAGGATTAAGACAATTTAAGGTGTCTCTTGGCAAAATTTCCCATCATAGCTTCCAGTTTTGTACATGACTATTTGGGATAAGCTCAGAACTGCACAGGAATCTGCTTTTGTTTTCCCTTGTCTTCTGTTAGAGAAGCAGTTTCCGAAGAACTGCACACCTCACAGGTTCTGGTTTAGATGAGCTCATCTGTACAGATAATGACCAGTGGGATGTACAGCTACCGAATTTGGGGTTCACAAGTTTTCTTGCAACCCTGTCTTTCATTTTTTATTTCTGAACTGTTTGGCACGTTCCTTTCTCTTTATCCTTTCCATGTAGTAAATCTTCCTCTTGCTGACAGCCCTGGTAATTGCCTTATGTAGAATGAGAGTCCTCCATTCTCTTTCTCTGTTTTTATAGTATGCAGCCTTCCACAGCTAAGTTTAAAAGGACAGAAAAATTCATGGTGTTTGCAGTAAGAGCATGTTTTATGCTTGCCTGCTGCTAATGCAGAGAGAATACTGCCCTGATATGGAAATGTCAGGGGCACAGGTCTGTATCTAAGGCAGTAAATGTTTCTTTTATTTCTCATTCCACTTTATGCTGGTTGCTATTAATTTTAAACTTTTCTTGGCATTTGCAGCAATAAAAAAAGAGGTAAAATCGTGAAGCTTTGTTCTTCTGCTAGTCAACCAAGCCTTCAAATTTCATATGAGACTTGGCCATGTCCTGTTTTCAGAGACAGCTGAGAACTCTTACAAATATATGTAAGTGCTGAGACAGTTGTGGTCTTAATGCTGCTTTGTGCTTTCTAACTATAGCCCCCTGTGATGTGCAGCAGCTAAAGAATGTGTCTTTGCCTTCAGCTCCCAGTGCTTTGGTATAACTCAGCACAGAGGACTTGCCTTCAGCCGTGCAGCCTGAATGGGGAGAAGGCTGTGCTTTGTGTCTTGTGATCCCCACGGTTATTCCAGGGCTGTAGGTTCTCTGTGTTGCAGGAGATGTGGTGGCATAAGGCTCAGCTCCAGTCATTCTGTTTTGTGATGATTCATTTTAACCTTGGCCTGACTTTTAGTGAGCAGCCTCAGAGCACCTAGGGAGAACAATGACACTTTTGCTGCTCTTGATCTTATGGATTGATTTGTGTATGTTGGGATTCCAAAGACTTTACAATTTGAGATCAAATTAAGGAATATATGATTTAATCGCTGGAGTATTGACAGGAGGGTTTGGCCCAGTACTTCCCCATTTAGCTGTGCTATTTGGTTACTAGACTGGACCAGCAAACAGCAAGTATTGTCATGCTGGGGAGAAACATCCCACAGCAAGTTCTATCTTGGCACACAGTCTGAACAATGGAGAAATTACAATGCCTTGCTTGACCTAAGCCCGATCATGAAATTGGGCTTGCTGGAATGTGAAAGGCTCTGTGTTCATCTCCTGTGAGTATGTGATGGACTGTGTCCTTTTGACTCTGAGAATCCCCATACAGCTCGAATCTTGGCACACTTGAACCCACTCTCAACTGCGATGTAGGACTAATTTTAACTGCTGGCACAATGTGGAGAGTACTGCCCTCAGAAGCTGTGAGTGAGACCCAGTTTTGTGTGGTTCATCCTCTACTGTTGTATTAATTTCAACCCTCTAAATAAGTCTCTTCTATATAATTATGTAGCATTGATGAACATGATTTTGCTGTTGAAGTTTTCAGGAGACCTTTAGCCAAGATGCTGCTATATTATGTCTTGAGGGAGGAGAACTGGAACCTTCCTTTTTCTGAAGTGGTATTTCCATTCTGTTCTGTATAAATAAGCAAAGAAATGCTCATCCTGTTTCTGATATTACAGCAAAGAGGATTTAGACATGAAATAAATCTTTGTAAATCTTTTCAAGAGTGCCTAAATTATTTATGATTGGTTTAGTTTGGTTTGCATGCCATATCGCTCTCTTCTGTTAAACAGTTTATACACCACCCAGCTTTTCACATTCATCACTGCAGTATGTGCTCAGTTATCACTCAGCCACCTATTACATCCCAGTACCCATAGCCAAATGATCTAATTTTTCTGTTGGTTGTTTTATCCAATGGTACACAAACCCACGGCTGTTGTTACACAAGCAAAGAGAAGTTTTGTGCTATCACATTGATGCATTTGTCATTTTATTTCCTCCTTTCTTCACAGAAACCATGATTACAGTGGAGGTTTGTTCATTAATTTAAAACCTGCAATTAACAGAACACAAAGGCAGTGATAATTTCTCTTTCTCTTCAGGCTCTCTCCTGCTTTTTTTTCATTTAGCATGTGTTTTCAGCCTTCAGTCCTCTTCTTTTGGTCTTTCACTCTTTTTCAGTCTCTGTGCTGTGCCTTCCACTCCTTTAGGCCTCTACTCACATGTAAAACGATCCAAAGTGAGTGTTTTCGACACCAAATGTATCTGGGATGTGGACTGAAATGTGAATTACCAGGGTGACTTCATCCCTCAGCCAGCTTTGCTCAGTGGGTGGGGGCCCTGTCCTGAGTTTGTCTCTTTATGTGTGACTAGGTCCTCAGGACTGCAGCTCAGGCTGTTTTCCAAACCAGGTGATGACTGTGTTTTTTCTGGGACAGTGTCCAAAATCTTCCAGACTTGCAACCTTTTCTCATTTTGATTGGGAAAAAAGATAACATTGAAAGAATCATGTTTTCAATGGTGTTATGGGCCTGGAGGTGTGGGGACGGTGTGGGTGTCCTAAGCTGGCAGGGATAGGCTCAGCTCAGCGCTTTCTGTGGGGCAGCGCCAGTGCAGCAGCTGGTGGGCACCTCTTTGCTCTGGGACCATTTTTCTCATGGCTCTCTCTGGAAGTGAAGTGGCTTCCTCCGATCCAGGTGAAGCTCCCTGTGTATATGTTAAGCAAGCAGGCCATCCAGAGAAAGGTTTTCATTTATTTACTTCAGTATCAGCTGTGGTCTTGCTGCTGTTCTTCACAGGTGTCAGTACTGCTGACTGAGAATCTCTAGTTAAAATCAGCCCCAGCCCCTACATCTGACCCTGCCTTGCCCAGCCTTCGTCACCATGCCACTGCAAATGTACAGTGTCCTTGCAGCTCTGTCTCTGAGTCTGTTTTAATATTAGCATATGTATACAGTATTTACAAATATTTAAGTAAGTCTTTCTATGGGTCTGTAAGTGCTCTTGCTTCTTGCTTCTTATCCTAACAAAGCCTTGCTTTATTATAATGGTGTACTGCTTTCCATATGTATGCACAACAAGACATTACTCTGTGTGTGTATACATTTATGTGAACTCCAAGGGATGATTAACAAGGTAAAGACACATGCAAGTGATGAGGATTTGGAGTTGCACTTTCTTCACATACAGATGACAACATCTTTGAGTTTATTTTGATAATCTCTTGGGAGTTTGAATTAGAAGCCCCTTTGAAACCAAAGTGTGGGACTTAAGGTAGCACAGCTGTAAGAGGCTTGTCCCTCTTATCACAGAAGACAGTCCTGGTGCTTCTCTTCACCTGTCACATGCAATTCAGGACTGATGTAGTAAAGCTCTTGCCATGTTAACTACCTTCTGAGCAGTGAAAGAGTTGTCTGATAATGAGGTAATGTACAAATACCAAATCATACAAGTGTTGCATGAATGAATAACCAAAATGATTAATTAAAAATTCATGAACACAGATGGTTGTAGAGTAAGAAAGTCACAGCTGTTTGTTCTCTTACAATTTTTAGGAACACATTTTTAGCTAAGATGCCTGAACCGTCTCCTAAAATTATGGGAGTGAGAGGACAGGAAAACTAGCTTTGAGAAGAAAGCACAAAAGGAGATGCTTGTTCTGCTATAATTCATATAGGGTGTTGCTGTGAGCACAGCCATGTGTTCATGTCCCAAAAGGACATCATTATTTCATGACAACAGTTCTCCCTGGAGTGGCCTCACTGGTATTTTAAAAGCACATATTGTGGAGAAAACCTATGTTTTTGGTGCTGACAGTTTTAAGAACATTGAAAAGTAGGTGCAGCTGAGAGAGTGATTCACAGAGAACCACAGCTCTTCACATTTTGCTCTTTCCAAGCCAGAAGGTGGGAGGGGGAAAAAAGAAGAAATTCTGTAGAGAAACATTATTAAAAGTATAGAACTTCTAGCCCCTTCATGTAAAAACCAGTGTTTGTCAGGTCCAAAGAGAAATTATTCATATTTTGCTTTCAGGAGACCAAACTGTGGTCTTTTACTTTGATAAAAATAACTGCACCAGTGCTCTGCCAGTTTCCTCCAGGTGTTCTGGGAAGCCTGTGAGGGCAGCAAGCAGACAGTGTGATTGACATTTGCTTCTTGAGGGAGGGGTTGTGTTGAAAACCTGCATATTGTGGGTGGTGAGCTTGCCACTTTCTAAATAGCACACAAATAATTGCAACAGTGGATTTTGGATTAGTACACCATCTTCTGCAGATACGTATCCTCAGATGATTACCATACATTACACCAAACTGGTTCAGCTGTTATTGCGATGCTACAGGAAAGTTATACTTTGACAGGCTTTGAAAGCACATTTCAAAGCTCAGAATTTATTATTCCATTTTGCATTGTTGTTCAGCTATTCAGTGCAGACAGTATACACACAGAACTGCATAAGCGAGTGGGATTCACTTTGGCTGGTTACTCTCACGTTTTTGTGTTTCCCAAAGAGTCTGGGATATAAACACACATGGTGATCTTGGCTGGCCTGAGTCCTCTGTGTCTTTCACTACCAGATTCAATTGCCCTTCCATGCCGGGGGAGGTGGAATCTGGTTTGGCCCAGCAATTGTTTTTGTTTGTTTTTAATAACAAGCTTTAAGGCAATAACAGGCAGGCAGTGTCAGCCTTATGTATTCTGGTTTGATTTCAGGCATTACACAAGGGAACAGACCATTTTCACATCTCCCCCTAGAGCTCTTTAGCAACAACAGCAGCAATAATAACAACAATACAGGTTATTAAAAAAAAAAAAAAAAGGAGAGAATACACATCAGTTGTCTGGAGGAGCAGCACAAAGCCATGGTGTGAGGGTGCACAGCACTGCACGGCTTTACTCCCGCTGGAACAATAGTGCACAATAATGATATGCAATGGTGTTGCATATCTCAATTTCAGGAGAAATTGGTTTTCTTTCAGTTGAGGAAAAATGCTAGGGTTCTCACCAAAAATGTTGCCTTAACTCTTGCCTATGTAGGAGGACTCTTTTTTGCCTGAGCTTTTTAAACAAGCACAGTGAGAACTTGTGGCATGGCAGTGAGTCAGGCTAATGCTAATGCCAGGCTTCCTGGAAGAAACAGGGAGTTATGCCACAGGGGCTTAGTCTAACCTGAAGTGATGGGCTCAGAAGCTTGAGAAAGAGGAATGGCAAATGTCAAGAGGAAAGAGCTGATGCCTTTTTAACGGCAGAAGGGTCAGTGGGTTGGCAGGAGAACTGATGAACTGCTGCTATAATATGCTGCGGGTAACACCAAGGCAATGCCATGTACTGTATTTGAGCAGTGTCTGTCCCCAGGAAACGGCACAGATGGGCCTTTTTCCTGAGTGAGTCTCAGATTTGCCATCTTATATAGCATTAGTTGGATCCTTTCTTTCCTTTCTACGTTTCTCTCTTTTTTTTTTTCTTTTTTTTTTTTTTTAATCTAAAATGATTAAAAAGAGAACCTCTAGGCTCTTTCGGGCTGGAAACCTCAAGAGCACACAATTTTGAGTTTCCTGAGTGGTTTATCAGGTGGTGTGTTTGTATGGTGCCAAATCGAGGAGGTTAAAGGAGGAGTTCAGGAGACGGGGAGGCAGTGCTGGAGGGAAGAGTTGTGCAAATCTTTTGTGCTCTCCTAGCATATGTTTGTATGAACATTTCATCAGAGCAGAAAACAGCAGAAATGAAACTTCTCTGTTATCAGGTTGGAAGAGGGCGGTAGCCTAGAGAAATGTGAAGAGTGTGTGACCTTATTTCTTCCATTCAGAATCAGATATGGAGATAAGGCTTGGTCTGGGAAAACATAATCCACTGACTAGACAGGAAGAAAAGGAAAACATGATACTACAGTGGGTGGAACCAGGGGCAGAGCCATTATCTTCTAGGTTATGGCAGCCATGGATGGTTCTTCTAAATTTTAAGCTATCATCTGCATCTGTGATGCCAGTATAGGCAGAAGATACTTTTGCATCAGTAATTATCATGATACATTGCACTAATTGCAAACTTTTTGCATTGATTTGACTGTCTCTTCTCAAAATCTTTGAGGTCATATTTACTAATGAGTTAAAAGAAACCTTATTTTGCAGTGAGTACATAGTGGGTATGGCTGCACTGTCAGCTGAGAATTATGCTAATGGAAAGGACATAGACAACAAATTTGAAGTGTAAACATTAGCAAGCATGGTTGTTGGTTAATTAGTGTTTTCACATGTGCTTTAGGGTATGAGTCCAAGGCCCTAAAGTATCTCTCTGACTGCATTGCCACTGCTGGGCATTTGGGCTTATATAAAAATGTTCCAGAAATGCAGGTTCCTCCTAAAATAGCCAATGTGATGCTTTGCAGGTTGAGAGGAGCAAAAAAAAAAAAAAAAAAGTCTTTGTTTCTTTCTTGGTTTAACCTTCTCCTTGTTCTTCAAAACAAAGCATTAATCAATGACAATAGAAACTGCAGCTCTTAGGGATGTCAATGTTTATAGCTCTGGGTTTAATAGCATGGACATAAATATATACTTTTCATTACATTTTTGCTGTTATTTGCTCATCATCCACAGTATCTGATATTATCATAACTCTTTGGTTGAAGCTATTAAAGTTATGGTTTGTAGCTCACACTGGCACAAAGCAGACAGAGAGCCATAAAAGCAAAAAAGCTTCATAGATTGAGATTCAACTATTAGGCAGTATTGGCCATTTTCTCACTATTCACATAACAACAGCTCTAATCTCGGTAGATAGTATTTTTAACCTTCCTTCCTTATCCTGCCCCCTCCCCTCAGTAAAATTTCTCCTCTTCAACTTTAGCTTAAGTCACATTTGTCATTTCAAGTGCAGTACGATGTTTGGCTTTATATGGACAAACACTACTAAGCAAAGGAAGTCTGTTCATCTATTGAACCAAACCAGCAACTTAATTAGGGCTCAAAGAAGTGATGACGTGAAGCTGTGCTTGAAGTTGGCCATTGTGGTGCCCAGCCCAGTTGTGGGCTGTGGGAGTGAAGCTCCCCAGGTTGCTTATTTAGCAGGACAGTCACCAATGGAAAATCTTTCAGAGAAGCTTTCTGTCTCTCTCTGTTCACTTCTGTCTGGAAAATTCCTCCAATTCTGCCCTACCCAGGAGCTTTTTATGTTCATTGGGAGGACTCCTTACTGTCAATACTTTGGCTTGTTTACAAGTGAGTGGGTAGCAAGACAATGAATTTATAAAACTAGTTTACTAGTTAAAGATGGCCAATGAGAAAATAAAGCTTCAGTTGAGACTTGTCAGAATAAAAGTGATCTAAGGTGGTGACTTCATGGATGTAAATCATTCAATAACTGGCAGAAAAGCCCTTTCTTCCTTCATCTGTGGCTTCAAATTGCTAGCAAGAAATTCTGGATCAAATTCTAATCAGATTTAAACTATGCTTATTCTTGTGTTGCTAAGCTCTGGTAGGGTATGTCCTCATCTTTCTGCCATAGTGTGAAGAATCCTTATCTATCTGGGCTTGATAAAAAATCCACTATCTTTAGTGAGCTTTAGAACAACTTCTAAGGGCTCCTGGGCATTTCATACTCTAGATCAGTTTGAATTGCTGTTTACCCACTGTAGTTCAGAATATAAACTTACTAAGAGTACCAATGTTCTTTCATCTACCCCCCTTCAGAACTAGTCAGTCAGATTTTGGCAGACATTTTTGCTGGGTTTTCCCAGCTTTCTGCAAATAATCCAGGCTTATCCTTAAATAGCCGAATTCTGTGTTGAAGCATTTTAGGATTTATTTTAGTCTCTAATATTTCATGTAACTATCAAACAAAATAAAACATCCTTTAAAAATAAGTCCTTCTACAAATCCCATTGTATTCCTCTCCAGAGAAGTAGCACATTTAGCAGCTCCATGGAGTCATACAAGTAAGTTGTTATAAGCTGCTAAATGCTTGTAGTAGCTGCCTCACAACGAGCAACCAGAGTGAATGCATTTCCTGTCTTCCTTTCTAGCAGTGCTTCATAGCCTGAACTGATACCTTAAGGCTCTTTCTGACTGTGGGGTCCTTTTTGCATATGTCATCATGGTGTGATGTCTCTATCCTGGGTCAAACCCAAAGTCCCTGTAACCCTGTCTCTAATCATGCCATTAAGCAGATGCTTCTGAAATGCAGATATAAACCAGCGCTGTTGCCTGGGTTAGCCCTCAACAAGTCCTGGAAATGAATAGTTTGGGAACTTTGTGAGCTGGTATCAGGAAGATGTAAGGGTAGAGGCTGAATGCTTTGCCTTCTTATTTTAATAGCTGCTCTCTGGAAGCCATTGGGTTCCCATGCCAGTGCTGGGTCAGAATGGACACTCCCAGTTCAGATCTGTGGGAGTGTATTTATATTTATCATGTGTACAAAAGTGGACAGCAAATTTCATCAAAGTATTCTGCTGTTGTAAAATGCTTGTTCTTAAAAGCAGAAACTTTAGGCAGAGAGTGAGAATGTGCTGCTGTCTAGTTTTCCCACTGAACAGTTTAAGATTAAGGAAGGGCTTCCTAGATGAAGGGAAATGCTGAGAGCTACTTGTGAATGGCCTAGGAAGGCTGAGACTTGAAATGAAGCAGCCCAGGCTCATGCTGCAGTCAGCACTCTGTGCAGGCTCCTTTTGTACAGAAGCCAAATGTAATTTCGGTGGAGAGAGAATGTGCAGTAGTCCTGTGGGTTGTAGACTTTCTTGGGGTATGGATCTGGCTCAAATCCTTGCTCAGTCAAGCTCTGTTGCCTGTGGTGTCTGGACTTTGTCTTGTCAAGCAAAGCAAGTTTCACTGCATCAAGGTATTTGAGTGTGTGTGTGTATATGAAATAATAATTGTTCCTAGATTGCCCTGATGGCTGCAGCCGCTACCTGAGGCAGAAGGGATGTTCTGTTGGTGGCTGCTCTACTGCATGTGGGCACATGTGCTTTCATTCAGATATCCTTCCCAGCCTCAGAGACAGTGACTGAGTTTGTGGTCGTCTTCTATTCCTTATCTTAACCTCAGCCTATTTTTCATCCCATTAATATGTGAGCTTTACATTTAGCAAGACGAGAGCTGTAATTGGATTCAGCCATTCCGAAGGGTCCTGCTGTGGTATCCAGCTACTGGAGAGAGGCTTTTCTGCTGCTGCTCTTTGGCATCCAGTTCCTCTTTTCCTTTTCTTACCACTGGTGTTGCTGCACAATTTGTATTTCAGTACCACACAGAAGACAACATTGGCTTTGAAAAAGACTTGAGACTGCTCAGAGGATCACTGGAGTGAAGATTCTTAATTTGGTCCAAATGGATTTTAAAAAGATTTTTAGTACTTTATAGATGAGTGATATGCTTGGTCACTGACCTTGCAAATGTAAATCGTGTTTAACAAAAGATTGTTGTTACCTGAACTGATCAACCAAGAAATTGAGAGGTGTTTGAGGGGTTGATGGCATTGTTAAAGTAAAAAAAAAAAAGCATTATAAATATTATAAAGAATATTATAAAGTATGTTGCTGGGGTCCATTACTACAGTGTGTGGGTTGGCACATGGGTGACCTGAGGTGGAAGCAGCTCTCCTCTTACAGCGGAGAGGATGAAAATCTGAATTGCATTTTTAAGGCAACCTTGTTGCCTCAGGTGTTGGTGATGACTCGAGGTTTAAGGCTGTGCTGGGACTATACAAGCCCTTTTGCAGGCACTTGTTATTTAGGCGAATTACTGCATTTTGGGCTCCTGTGCCCAGGCTGACAACACTAATCTCCATGTTAGGAGACAAAGTACCAGCTGTGCCTGATCCCATTTGTACTACTTTAGTCACATGGATGTTCATCCATTTAATTTGGAAGTATTTCTTTGCACTCATCAACAGCCATGTGCAGGCAACTGAAATTGCCACATTTATTCTGACTTAGTTTTGAAAACGACAGATGCTACATTACTGTGAAACATGGTGAAAGGATTTTCTAGCTTTGGTCTTGTTTCTCATTTGTGTGTGAGTGTTTGATGTATAAGTCACTAATGCTGATGAGTGAAGCTACTTTTCTTCAGCAAGGTCTGTTCCATCTCCCCAAAAGCCAAACAGTGTTTCCCCTGGGGAGACTGGTGCCATTTATGGTTAGGCAGAGGACTTGGAAACTGTACTGGGACTTGGGAAGAAGAGCTGACGCATGTGTGACTCTCAAACACACGCAGATGTGTTATGTGGTGGTTATTACTTTTTCTTAATAACGTGACTTTTTCCCCATCCTGAATAATTCAAAAGAACAGCACTGTTGTGTGTGGAACCTTCTTTGTCCTCTGTTTGTATAGTGTGTGTGCTGCTTCCAGTGCAGGTATTTTAAGGGGATGAATAAAAAACCTCTGGCAAGTCTTGTGTGTCAAGTGTGAGCTTTGCACAACTGCTGCTCTTCTCATTCCTGACCACCTTTATGGCTGTAGTACAACAGTTTTGCTAGAGCCTTGTTCCCACTCCATGACCTCACAAACCAGCTATGCTTAGGGTCATCCATGGGGACAGGGACTGTGCCACCATACTGCTTACCTGGGCCTGGGACCCAAAGGACTCTGTTAATGGAGGTGCTGCCATGTCCCACACCCCAAGGGCTGCTCACCTCACTTTTCTGAAACCTGAGACCCTGCCATTGTTTACATTAGGAAGGCTGGTACCTAGGGTGCTTAATGAAAAGCCTTGCAGGAATAGGACAGGGGTATGCTGTGATGTCTGTCAGAAAAAGCTTGTGGAGAAGACAGGCAGAGCTTGTGTTAAAACTATTAACCTCCTTTTTACTGTCTACTTCATTGTGCCTTTGGGCTTTGCCTTAAATCTGCATTCTGTGGCACCTTATTTGTTTACGTTGTGTTTAGCAAGCCTTGATAATGTCATGTTTGAGCAGTGGATGGAGCTGGATAATCTCCAGAGGTTCCTTCCAGCCTTAATTACTCTGTAATACAGATAGAGAGATGCCTACAAAGACTTCTGGAAAGAATAAATGAAGCAAAACCTTTCAGCCTTATTGAAAAACACTGACATGGGGGAAAGCTGTGTGGTTGAACATACAGAAAAGGTCAGTCTTTCCTTGCTGGAAATAGTTTTTGATAACTTTGGAATGGAAATACTGAGACTCATCAGATCATTACTAAACAATCAAGTATTGCTTGCTTCTGCCTTGAGTTCACTTTGTGGAGAGAAGCGTGTGGAGTTTATTTGAATGAGAATTCAACTGCAGTAGAGCAGAGAAACATTTTCTGGGATAACTTTGTAAAATTGGCTTTGTTTTTTGTTACATTTGGCATCTGTGCTTGCTGGACCTCACGGTGCAACTGAGTCGTGTTTCTTGTGGAAATGATTTGGATGTGACCTTAGTGCATTTATTTTAGCTGTTACCTTGAACCCCAAGGACTAGTAAATGTTAGATGCTTATATTTAACTGGGGCTAAGTAGAAATTTGAGCAACTTCAGGTGCCTTCAATTTGCAGGCTTTTGATTTACATTTATTAAACAATTATAGCTGGATTTGCCTTTTAGGGAGCCTTTGTTTATGGCATTCTAAGCTAACAAAGCCCAGCTAAGCCAAAGGATGGATTATCAAAAATCAAAGCTAGCTTTCCTAATAGGGACAATGGAATCCCGGCCAGTGAGAGCCTCGCCGTGACACCTGGGAAGCCTGCACTCCAACATGATAAAGTATTTTCTTTGAGAGAAGGTCACCAAAAGTTCACTTTTACACAGAAGTTCTTATTCTCAGTTAATGGGGCTCCCTGTTGTATGCTCCTGCAGTTGCTTAACATAAAAAGGACAGATTGTCAAAGAAATTACCTTTAATGTTCCTCAGTGGCAAAGTTATCTGAAAGGACAGACCAAGTGTTCTCTCCTGGCCAGACCAAGTGGTTTGTGACCCAGATGCCCAAGCTACCATACCCACTTACACTTCTGCACTTTAGGATTTGTCAGCATCTTGATTCTGACCCCTTGTTTCAGGGCAAGTGTTGTTCTTTAGGGGTGTATTTTAGAATGGAATCTCCTGAGTTTCATTAACATGAAATACTATGTGCTTATCATATCATGTATGTGAGATGGACTAGGTCCTTTATTCGTCCTTAAGAACTGATCACAAAATCAAAACATACAAGCAGAGCCAGACTTGACTTCTTTTTATGTGTGTTACATATGTAATTTCCTGCAGATGGAATTGATCCCTAGTAATAGCTGGGCCCAGACCCAACTGAAAACTGTGGAGATTATTGTTTCTGGTCCCTTTTTGACTTAGTTGACTCATTTTTCCCAGAAAGAGGAGATGGGAGTAGGGTGTGTGAAGCACATGACCTAAGCCCAACATTGTCTGCTGGGAGAAATAGGTATGGAATGTTTGAGCTTGCTTTGACTTTTCAGAGAAGTGCTTGACAAAAAAATTGGAAAAATATAGTTATCTTTAAAAAATTACTTTGTTTTTGCATAGAAGGAAAAAGGATGAATATCAGCCCAGATTTTTATTTGGGCTTTGACTCCAGCAGAGCTACACTGATTTTTATAATATGGCCATTATATTATTGTAATCAAAGCAGCAACCAAACCATTGTTACCAAGTAATTATTTTGACTATTAATGGATTTGATTAAATCTCCTCTAAGAAACATTCTGTGTCTTGGAAGATGACAGTTTTTCACAGGAAAGTGGGATAACTTTGTTCTCATTTAGGACTTGATCAGTAAAAGCATTGCAGTTATGCTCTTAGGTCCATGATGCTGAGGTATTAATTAAGGTAACAGAACATGGATGAAGCTTTAATTCCCAATATATAGGGGGAAAATAGATTTATTTTTTTTTAGCAGTGACCATTAGAAGGTACATACCTTCTAATGTGTGGAGGTGTGATCAGCTGCATGTTTGTACTTGAACAGTGGACACATCTTCATAAACCCTGCATAGCTGAGCAGCGGGACTTGTGCAGGAAAGCTACCACTCACTCTTCCAGATGAACACTATCTGGAAGCTGACAGGAGCTGTTGTGATGAAGCTGATGGGATAAAACCCCAAGCAGAATATTTGCTATTTTGTCACATTAAAGAATTTTCATTGAATGAAAGCAGGGGCCACAGATGGAGATACAGCACCTGCTGCGACAGTTTCTGTCTTGCTTTTGCTTTTTGAGTTTTCTCTCCAATTAGCTTATGTTCCAACAAATTCTTAATACAACAACTGCTTTAAAAACAATTGAAAATAAAACAAAAAGAGGGTTTTCAATTGCTTGTGGCCTGCTTTCTATGGCTCCCAGGCATTTAGGCAATTTTGCTAACAAGTATCCTGTAACCTATTTCCAAAGGCCACTAGCAGATAATTATATTTGGTTAATTTACATACTTTCAGTTTATAATCCTAATTAGCTCTCCAACCACTAGTCCCTAGGCAATATGTAGTCTTACCTCATTTTATTTGCCATCCCTAATGTGCAAGTTCTCTTCTTTTAATTTACAAAAAAATGCTGTTAGGTTTGGTTCAGGGCTTTCCCATTTCAATGCACATCTAAACTGGGTGATTCCACACTGATTTAAACCCTATTTGCAAATAAGTACTTTACATTTTTATAGATCTTACATTTGGGAGACATTCAATGATTTAGGGAGGCTGACCCCTGTTTGACACAGAGCCTATTTTTGCTGCAAAGATCCAGGCCCCATTCTGCACCAACATTCTGCTTGGCAGTTGCTCATTCCCCCTTTGTGTTTTTAGGATCTCTTCCTGTGTACTATTCTGGGATCAGTTATCACCCAACCTTGAGATTACCCTCAGTAATGTGGTTGAGGAGGAACAGATAATGAGGAGGATGGAAATGAAGAT
The DNA here is from genome assembly GCA_013401255.1 of Urocolius indicus. Taxonomy (NCBI): domain Eukaryota; kingdom Metazoa; phylum Chordata; class Aves; order Coliiformes; family Coliidae; genus Urocolius; species Urocolius indicus. Next base: position 401,025 of record WBNH01010855.1, on the reverse strand, counting down.
TTATAGACTTTAAGATGAGCAATATTCCCTTTAAGTCCTTCCAGGCTGGAATGAACTTCAGAAAACACTTGGAATGAGCCTTCCCAACAGGAGGTGCTCATCTCCCAGTGCTGATTCCTGCAGGAGTCTGCGTAACTGGGGTTGGAGTATCCAGCCAGGATCAACCCACCACACCAAGTCAGGATCTTGCAGTGAGGCAGGACCCCATGCCCTGGGAGGATTGCTCTGTTGCTCTGCAGGGCTGTGCAGCAGTTGGTGGGGAGTGCTGGGTTTCAGGTGAACCTGTACTAAGACAAGAGTTGCAATCTCCACTGCTGTATGGAGATTTCTTGCATGAGATGTCCTGCAGGAAACCAGAACAACAATTTCAGTACCTTTTAAGCACTGGGATATGTGCTATAATGCAATTTTTAGAACAGCTGTTGGATTAAATATTTCCTCTCAGGCATCAAAGGCTGCTTTCTGGTCTGATTCATTAGGTTCCAATGAGGTCAGGTTTGGACTAACATTATGGTAATTGCCAATGTTTCTTTGCAAGCAATGAAGAGACCCAAAATCTCCCTTTTCTGCACCACATTAACTACTTTGATAAGGCAATGAAAAAGGATGTAAGATAACTCAGAAAAGGAAAACTCCTAGTCTGAAAAGCTTTTGCCTGGATATTCAGGATAGCTACTGAATCCAGCAGATATTCTAAGGTATATCTGAATTCGTAATTAGAAGAAGAAAACAAGGAAAGGAGTGTGGCATCTCTTTGACATTGAGTGTTTGTCTTTTTCTCTATCTTATAAAATGTATACATTTACTTGCTTTTATTTATGCATGCTTTAATTTGTGTATTGTCTGGTTTTAATACAAAGCCACACTGAAGTTTGTAGGTGGGTTTGAGAGCCCACTAAGTAACTGCAGAACAATGTAAAACAGAAGGACCTTTCTCACAGGTCACCTTAATTTTCTTGTGAAAATTCTACTCTTGCTACTCCTTGTCCTTCTCTCTTGCCTCTTCCCTCCCATCTGTCCTTCCCTTGAGAAAACCTCAACCCAAATCTGCAGCACAGGAGCTATGCTCAAAGGAACAATCTACATGGTGAAACCAGAAGGGAGTCAAAAGAATATATAATAGTTTGAAATATAAAACAATAATTTATTTTACTTCATTTTACTTGTTAACGTTTGGAGCTAATGATGGTTTAATGAAACTGTTTTCATAATTCAATACATTCAAATCTATATAGCAAACAGTTACTACCATGGGCTTTTCAAATTCCACAAACTGTCTTATATAAACAAATTAGCTGTACATGCACATATTTTCAATAGGTTGCAACGTTTGCAAACATGCTTTAAAACCCTTTAAAGCTGCAGTATACTGTACTTTGCTTCAGGCTTTTCAGATGAAACCTATATACTTTCTGCAGAAACCTTCAAAAGAAAAATGTTTAAATGTTGAGCATAACTTGAAAAACTCCTGTTTAATACTTGTTAAACATTACAAGAGAATGACTCTGAGTCTAAACCTTGAGCTACATATTGATAAACAGCACTCTGTGTTGAAGTGAACAATGGCAGAATAATATCACAAAATCGTGTTTCACAAAAAAAATACCTATGTGCAGTTGCTCTGATGGCTTGTTGTGGTTTTTTAGGTAAAGAAAAGCATGGGTACCTTTTAATATGAATATAGTCTAAGCAAATTACCTGTGTAAGTATGGTTAATACATTTCCGATATTTAAACACTTCATGTAAAAGGTAACAAGTAAAAAAGTACTATCAGTGTTCCAAAAAGCACTGCCAATATTGCCTTTGAAGGAGATGGGCAAGCTTTCTCTCCACTTTATAATGGAGATCCGGGCACCCACAGTGTAGAGTTCAGTATTTGAACTATAAACTCGATGGCTGATTCTTATATACAAAAATCTTGCCGCATTGAACGAGGCATTCATTTCTACCCCAATGGTAGTGTTTTATGTACATAACTTAGCAATGGTGATTACACAGTAGTCACTGACAGGAAGGAATTGTACACCCGTGTGCCATCTGGTGACTTTGTTCCATGGGTTAGCAGTTCTTGGATTGTCATCCAATTGTCAAAGATTTTTTTATTTCTCTTCTTCATCATTTTTTTGTGGCTCAGTTCAATGATATTCATCTCTTTCTTTTCTTCTGCACCTTGCTGTTCCTTTAAGCAATCTAACCTGCTCTGCATCATAAACTCACGCCTCCTCCTCTGCTCCTTCGCTTTCACTAAATGCTGCTTCCGCTCCTCCTTGCTCCAGTAACGGCCCATCTTCATTTCGCTTATGGCGTCATCATCAGTGGTCATGCCGCTGCGCTCCTCCTTGATCTTTATGGCCCGTTCTCTCAGCAGCCTGTCCCTGACTGGCCTCTTTGTAATGTACCGGGTCCCATCGCTTCTCACCTTCACTTTCCACTCCATCCTTGGTTCGCTCTGGCTTGAATTAAAGTCTTTACACATACTCACCAGACTCATTTGGCTCTGTGCATACTCCACTGCCGACTTCTGTTGGATCAGCTGCATGTAGCTCTGATAGTGCTGTGCATGGGCAGGGATATGAGCGTGCTTATACGGAGAGTGATGGTACGGGGAGGCGTAGGAACCAGAAGGTTTTTGACCATGAGTAGGGCTTTTGCTTCCATCACTGGCTTTTTTCTCCTTGCTTTCCAGCTGCTTGCCAAGGTCGGGATCTTTAGCAGAGGCATGGCATTTACCAGTGCTGGATTCATGACTTTCTGAGCTAGCAAATAAATTCTTTTGGGAGACATTATATGCCACTGCCCCCTCGTTACCTTGACAGTTAATGCCTTCTGCTGTTCTGCGCAGCGAATTGTCAGGGGAGATCTCCAGCGTGAGCGGTGTGCTCCGACAGCTCTCGCCCGTGTTGTATGCACTCGAGCTATCCTTGTCAGACTTCTCAGGGAGCTCTGTGATGTCTGAGAGCTCGTGCCTGCGAACGTCGATGCTCGTGTTGTAGTTGCGGAACCCGCTGTTATGTAGCATCCAGGGCTCCCGGTACTGATCTTTCAGCTGCTGCATCTTGTGAGCTCTCACAATATTCAGGCACTCTAGCTCGATATTGCGCAGCTCCTCATTCAGCATCTCCAGCTCTCTGTCTACACTTTCTTGGTCACTTTTGCTCATATCCAGAGTGCTGTTATGATAATACAGACTGTAAGGGTTGGCAGACTTCACCTGGCACTTCAGTTCCAGCAGTTCCCGGAATCGCTCACATTCGTCCACGGGGATGCCAAGGAAGTCGACGTCTGTGCAGTCGGCTGAGATAAACGACTCATTGCTGAACTGCATATCGCCGCTTCCTAGCGTGTCGTGACTGTAGGTCAGCTTCTTCTGGCTCCCTAACGTGTTGGAGGAGGTGGTGTGATCATCTGCATTGTTCTCCTGCTCAGAGCTCTCGTCGTTGCGAGTGCTGTCATCTGTGCGCCCCACGCCACTGTCCTTCTCGTGCTGGTTAGATAAAATAGTGGCTGTGTCTGTGGTACCTCCATCCTCCTCGTGCTTCTTCTAACAGCAAAAATGAAGAGACAGAAAGAGAAATTATTGCAAGGACATAAACTATTTCAGGGTGTTAGTTTGCCTGAGTTTTACATTTGGACTTTAAGGGTTTGTGAGGCAGGCTGTTAGTATGTGCATAGACATGAAACGGGACATAAGTTATCTCTCTGCCTGATATATCTACCACACAGTGAGTTTGTACTTCTCTTGCTGATCACAGTGGATTTCTAAGAACTGTGATCATGCTCTCACAAGGTGCAAAGTAAAATAAAAAGGTAACATTTTAAAACATTTTTGTCCCCAAGATGAAGTCAATGGACAGTCAGGTATTACCTTGATTTTACAGAAGGTCCTGTTGCCTCGGTCATTGTTTGAGACACTAAGTGTATTCAGTCAAGCTCAATATTAGAATATTGAGTGCAATGTGGAGTTTTGACACCACTGCACAACAGAAGGGCAGTACCTGCTGAAGCATGCTGGCAGTAAATTGCATTGCCTGGTGGTGCTGTTCCTCTAACATGTCCATGTGCAAGTCATCCAGAAAATCATTTCTGTCATCGTCCATCCATCCTTCATCCAGCTATGTGAAAAGGGGGGGAACACCCAAAAGAATGTTGTCAAAAGAATGAAGACTGGCATAAATTATATTTCTTTGTAGAAAGTGATTGGAAAATCTTAGGAGATTCCTTCCTATGCCAGTGTTGCTGTGTGCTGGGAAGGAGCACACATCTTGTGCTAAGGGTGGCTTATTGACTCTTCTGCCTCCCCCTCAGATGCCTCCATCTCCAGCAGCATGGTTTTATCTTCAACAGCTCTTTATATATGACACAATTTTCATCCATAGAAATACTTCTAGGAGTCAGGGCTCTTTTGGTTTATGCATGCCTTGATTAGGATGTATAAAACCACTCCAGAGCCCAAAGCTTCAACCCATGTCTTGTGAGACAGCATCAAGGGCCAGAGAGAAAAATGCTGGCTAGGGCTCTGTAAGGCATTTTTTACTCCCAGCCTCAATTATCCTCAAGGGAAAGATCAGAAACATCTCAGCTAACAGGACAGTGGTGAGCCTGACCCCGTGTCTCCAGGTGCATAGGATAGAGCTGCTCACAGCAGGAGGAGCAGACAGGGATCAAACAATAGTGCTCACGGCTGTTTGTTCGACATCTTTGTTGTGCTAATCCCTGCCCTACAAAGGGATCTGGTTCAGCCTTTTATTACAGCTGTGGGGATGCTTCTTGACAGTATTTAACTCCATTAGAGGTGGTGTATAAAGGGCTAAATAATAGGTGTTTTAATGAAGGAATAATCAATAGCTATAGGAATTAGAGTTCAGTATGTTCTTCAAAGCTATGGCTCGAAACCATCCATAATACCTTGGGCTGATGTTTGTAATAGCATTGCAGCATATATAAATCACTGAATGTCTTATATATATGTTTTATTTTAAAGTTCAATTTATAAGTACCATGACTGCTGGATTCCATTATTTTAGACCATATATATGTCCAGTCAAACTGTATAATATGGTTTTAGGTAGATTTAGGTAGGTTAAAATTCTTCAAGTTAACTGCTTTCTGCAAAACAGCAACTCTTTTAATTGAGACTCAAGAGCAGGGTTTTTGTTGTTGCTACAGTACCTGAATTTCTGGTCTTGCAACAAGTAAGGAGATATTCTTGCTCTCTTCACTGGTGAGAAGTGCCACAGCTTCTTCTCGGTTCTGCACCTCTATGCCATTGATCTTTAAAGAAAAGAGCAACACAATGAATCTTTTCATAGCGATACTTAAATGCTTCCAAGATGAGTTCCACTGCCCCATAGATCCCAGTGCAGCACAGGCCATGTTCACATCTCCAGCTGTGTTGGGCAAGGGTGTTGATTTGCACTTGTGAAGCTGTTGTACACCTCTGCATGTGATTGTGCAGAGCCGTGTCACAAGGGCAGAAACTGGAGGAGTCAGGCAGGAGCAGAATCGTATCATCAGGTCTAGTAGGTGGAAAGGAGCAGGAATATCCTTGTGTGGGAAAGGGGAGGCTGTGGGTGCTGTTCCCAGAGATGGAATGGGACGTGGAACTTATGTCAGCATCTGTGCAGAAGATATACCACTTCTGACAAAGCCTCTGTGGTGAAGGTTGTTGCCCTTGGAATACAACTCATTCTGGCACACAGCCCTGGATGTTCAGCCTCATGAATAAACAGGGCTGTCCAGAGAGATTCTGCAAAGATCAATAGTTACTTGGGCCAAAATGGAAGGTTTCTCTGGTTGAATGAAAACTTACAAGTGGAAGTGTACCAGAATATGTGCTGGAAACAGCATCTGCTGACACAACACAACCTGCAGAGTAGGGCAAGTATAGGCTTTATCCAGGACTATCAAAATCTGACTGAGATATGGCAGAGGAAAGGGAAACTTCATATCCCCAGAAAGTGAAAAGGACGTATATGACTGCCAGTCCAACGGGACTGATTTATAAAACCATGCTGAAATAAAGACACCGTAGCAGATTATATTGTGTTAGCGGACTCTGAACCACTTACACACACACCTGGATAATGCGATCCCCTTCTCGGAGTCGACCGTCTTTTGCAGCAATACTGTTGGGATCAATCTACAACAGAAGAGAAGTGTAAGTGCTGTGGAGGCTGAGAGCTCAGCATTTACTTCCCATTGTAAACCCAGTATTACTGATATGGCTGATACTGAAAGCCAGTGTGTCTGTCACTGCTGCTGTATCTGTGGCCCTTGCATCTCAGTTAGTGATTACAGGACTCTTCCTTGCTTATGTCAGACAAAGTCAAATGTAAGTTAAAATGATCAAGCCAAAACTAAAACATTTTTGTAAAATGTAGGTCTGCCATGTTTGCATGCTACTGAGTTACTTCATCATTTAACCTTTTATTTTACAACACACTGTTCTGACCAGGTTTTGCATGCAGAATAGGAAGGATTATGTCCTCAGTGATCCGTTTTGATAGAAGATTTTTACATTTAGTATGAGTTTCCTTCCCCAAACTGCTGCTACTAATTTGAAATGGATCTGCGTGATAAAAACATTCTGTATAAAATGCTTCTTATTTCATGACAGAGGGCAAAGAGAGACAAACAGGACACAACACTTTTCAAATGAAACTGGGTGGGATTTGGGTATTTTTTAACATTGTTTTTGGAATGATTCAAAACAGAAATTACAGGGCAAATATGTTAAAAATACTTTGAAAATGTCATCTGTAATTGAATGCTGAGACTGTGCTGGAGGAAAAAGGAATGCTAAATGTTAATATAACCAAGTTTGACTTCAATAGATGCAGGACTTCCCTCGGTCTGGAGGAAAGGAAAAAGAATTACGTTTCTTCAATTACTGCATTCTGGCAGGTTTTCTGAACATGGTACAAACAAAAGACAAGTGTCTTAATTGCCCAACACTGCAGTTTAAAAGCCAAATTGTATCTTATGGCAATCGGATCAGTCTTACCTCACTCACATAAATACCCATGTCATCTTCATCGTCCGTTCTGTAACACACAGTAAGGCCAAGCTTGTCCTGGCTGTTCACTCTATGTAAATCTACTTCCTGAGGTTTAAAATTAAAAAAGAAAGAAAAAGGAAAATCCATTGTCAGTGAGGCATTGGTGACTGATGGAAGCAATTTTTCAAATGCAATGAAAATATTTTGCTTAAGTGATATAGTGGATCTCTTTTCATTTCACTTGTAGACGAGGTTAACTTACTGAGCGAAACGTGATTATGTGCAGACAATCAATACCTGGGGCATTTCTGACCCTTCAATCAATATGAAGTCATTTTGAAAACAGACCTTTTATTGATTTTAAAAGAGAAAAATTACCTATATTTCATTTAGTGGTAAGTCTTCAAATGCTAAAACACTTATAAAGTATGATTTCAATATTTGCTGCAGCTGATGTATATTTCCTTATAAGCAGGGAAATTTTCTGGCTTTTCAGAGAAAAATATAGCAGTCTATTACATTAACTTGGGTAATTTTCATGAAATGATGTAATAAATTTCTCAAAAGTGTGACTGAAGATCAATATATTGTCAGCAAAGGATTTGGTATTGGTAATAGAAATATAATAAGTACTTCAATATCTTGCAAGAGTTTGGTTTCAGAAGGTCACAGTTTATCATTCTAGTGCTCTTTGGTAGTCTTGTTAGTCTTGAAGATATTTAAGTCATCTTAAAAAGATACGTTTTTCCTCTGTGCTTTGTGAGATACACTTCACATGGGTTATTTTTTTCCCCATGTTTGCTGCTGTTCTGTAACACTGGTTGGTATAAAAGGTAGTAAAATCCACGGAGATGCCCACAGGCTGTGAGATGCTCCTGACTGGTGTGAGTCTGTATGACCATGCATGTAGCATCTCAGCTCTGCTTTCTCACTTCTCAGTGGCATCCCAGCAGCCTAACATGTTCAAACACCTGATTGTGACTGCTGTCAGCCCTGGGGATGCTGCCGCAGGGAAGAAGGATGTTTCTTCACAGGCAGAAGTAGTACTGAATGGAGTTGTGGTTTTTATCCCCTTAAAAGAGTTCTTGGCAGTGAGAGAGCATTTGAAACGTCCTTCTCCTCCTCAGCTAATGGAGTAGGTGGCTGTGGGGCTTGAGGCCATTGCTGCAAAGAGGAGGAGTGGGACCAGGCAGAGAGAGCAAAGAGACATAAGCTGGGAAAGAAGGTACAGCCTGTGTGGGACCTGAGGGCTGTCCCAGCCTGGGGCACACCCTGAGCTGTGGGCCTGTGCTTGGCCTGTCTCTTTCAGGGAAAATAGTCCTGGTAACACAAGCCATTATTTCTGAGCATCTCTGTTTTGACCTGCACTGTTGCCATTTGTAAGGGGCAAGACAATAAAACAAGCTGATATGAATAATTTATTGGCACGTCTAGATGACAGCTGCCAAGATCAGCAATCTCATGTTATTTACTTGTCAACATGTGTAATTTCTTCTCTTTTTTTGGAAAAGAAACGTAGCTGTAAATGTCAGTGACATTTCAAATGGTATTTAAATGCTTTCAATCAATAGTATCCATGGTGAACTGGTGCTCCTTTTCTCCCTCTTTTGTTACTTAAAGGTTTAAACACAATGCTTTATTAGTGGGGTTTTTTTTTCAGATTTCTAAAGCATTGGGGGCTCTCTAGAAAGGAGATGGAAATTCTTCAGAAGATGAGACAAAGCAGATTCAGTTCTGATCTCAGTTGATTGCTGGGAACGCTGTTCCAGTCAATGCATCTGTTCTGCATTTAATCGTGGTGTGAACTGGGGATGAGGTGGGAATTTGTGAACTGGACCTAACTCAGACCTAGAATGTTTCCCTTGTTTCTTGCATACTTTAACAAAAAAGATTTAATGTCTTTGGGAAAGTTTTAATAGATATTATTTTTATATCTTTATTATAGTTTACTGTTTTGAAAACAGTAGGAGGAGCGAAGAGATGAGGGAGCAAGCTAGTGGTTTCATTCTTACCTGCCACAAGCTTTGAATAACAATTGGTGTTTTCCCAACAGTGTACAACTATGAAGAGTGTTGTTATAGTTAAAAAATAAGTATGGGTTTATATTTAAGACACATCATCCAAGACATCACCTGTGATATACTAAAAGGTGCATCATCTGGTAAATGAAATACTGTATATTTCAAAACAGACTCACAAATAAGGCAGCCAAAAGCTAAAGCAAACAAAAACATTTCAGAGAAGGTGTTCAGAATCTGAATTTTTATGAGTAATTAGTTGACAGACTTACCCTTGGGTACAATCCCTCTAGTCCTTGGTAGGAATAGAGTAAGTGGGTTTGATGCTACCCAAATATGATAATTTTGTGAAAGATGGGAACAGCTGCTTTCTATGGGTCTTCATGTCATTGAAGTTTTAATATAATCACAAAGGTCTGAAATATTTGAGAGATAAAAGTGTGCAATTCCAGTTGGAGTTGAAGAATCAACATCAGAATCTTCAAAGCAAAGGTTATTTTCCATATTCAGAGTCAGGTCTGTTTAATGCACAGATACATGAAAGGGGAAAATAGAAGATTGGCAGCTGCAAGTATGGGTATTACAGTAGCCTGTGTAATTGTACCAGGAATTCATTAATATGGGCCTAGAGAACTTTGAAGGTATAAGTCCATGGGTTTGCAATGCCACAGGATTTGCCATTTCTTACTTTTCTGTCTTCAGTGTTGCGCTTCTGGACAGCCCAAGGGTCTGATCCTGCACTCATGCTACAGTGCAGAGCAGCTGGGCTGCTTCCAGAGCCCTGACAGACAAGTGATCTTTCAGACTAGTTAGTGTACTGTACAGTCTTGAAAGTATATTTAGTGCTCAATGGGGGCTCAGATACTATTGTGATGAAATCTGTATAAAATACTGTGAGACCAGGCTGCCCGGGAAGGGTGCAGAGTCTCCATCTCTGGAAGTCTTCAAAACCTGCCTCGACACCTTCCTGTGTGACCTGATCTAGGTGGGACCTGCTTTGGCAGGAGGGATGGACTGGATGATCTCTAAAGGTCCCTTCCAACCTCTACCATTATGTGACTCTACGAAATGAACCAGTGAATTTATTCAACACCTGGTCTAGATCTGCAGTAATTAGTTAGCAGTCGACTGTGGTATCCACAGAGCGTGGGAATATTCAGGCTGTGGTAATATGATAAATGTAAAAATTCCATACATGATGTAACTTTTACACACAGATAAGTAAGATCTGTTTCTTTAGATCAAGTAGAAGTGACCTTTTGAGAGATGTTCAAGAGAAGTGTTTTCATGCTATTTCAAAACAGACTCTGCACAAGAGAAGTGTCTGAAAGATTATTGGCTCCATATCAAACCTAGAGCCAAGGAGGGCTCAAACAGATAATTGCTGAAATCCAGATGGCATTTGTATCAAGACAAGAAATGAACATGCACTATGACATTATACCTGCAACCGGTCATAATAATGAATTAGGAATGGTAACAGTAAATTAACCTCTCTAAGCTGAAAAGATCCTTCATTTGCAAGAGATTATTGAATTATTGTGCTGCTGATTTAAAATTATAGCCTGTCTGCAAATGTATAAAAATCCAAATCCTTTCTCTAACCAGACAGAAATGAGCATTAGAGATCTGAGAGAGGACAACAATGGGTAAAAAAAGTTCAAACATTCACAAACTATTACCCAAAGCTTGCATGACAAGTACTCTGTCCTTTTGCCTCTCTCTGTAAAAAGTGGTGGATTTTTTCTGTGCTGACTTCTGACATACTTGACCAGCAGAACCTGTTTTTTTTGCTATTCCATTAATAGGTTTCACCCAGAAAAAAAAAAAAGTCAAGGAAATAAATATAAAGAACTATTTCCTTTTATACTGAGTGAGGTCACCTCACTGCCTTTTGGCAACTGACCCTGGTACAGCACTTCTGGCCGTTGCAAGCTAAAGACAGTGATCTTTACATTTGTCTTTTCATATAAATATGCTATTCAACATAGGTAAAAAGCAAAACCTCCACTCCTCCAGTTTTTAGAGAAGGAAAATTTTATATAACAGGTTTTCTTTCTGAAATTCTTTGCCTTAGGAAACAAAAAAAGTGAAAATGTACTGGGAGGTTTCTGTGGTAGCACAGCTCTGTGATGACAGGACAGACCAGATGACTAGCTTAAGTCATCAGTGGTGCTAGGGAAAGCTGAAGAAGGGTGCTTGTCACCCTGATAAAAGAGGTTTAGGATGCCTAAGTGAGGATGCCCAGGCTTTTTGCCAAGCAGATGGCAAATGGTCCACAATTAAGACCTTTCCCAGGCAGGAAGAGGTGTTAAGGCCAGGTTAAAGTCCCCCAGAGAGCCAAGGGAGGACAAGCTTTCTGTATTAGCTTGTCAGCAAGCTGAAATGTTTTAGCGTTTTCAGATTTGTTCCAAACAAAGAACATACCAGTATTTGCCTTAGAAAGTACAGCTGAGAAGCAGAAGGAAGGTACTGCTTTTTAAACCTTGACATACTCAATCACTGCCGGAGCAGTACTGCTGGGGCTGATGTCCTTTGTATTCAGAGAAGCTCCTGTTCAGCGCAGCTCCCTGCAGAGCAGGAATTTTCTTTGAGAAGAAACATATTCACATAAAATGTGTTCAAATAATTTACAGCCAGGATGGAATAAAAATTGCAGAGAGCCTGTGATGGAACCGCGTGATTCACACATTTAGTTACCTCTCGCCTTCTGCCCTCCCTGACAAAGAGATATTGAAGAAGAAACTTTAAAACAAAGTAGCAAAGTACAGTAAAGGGGAGAGCTACAAATTCTGGTTCTTAGCTTTTATTTTATGGTTTTCTAAAAGCTGTGAAGTATTAATTTCAAATTTTGAAGCTTGTGTTTTGGTGCTCAGTGTGTTCATCTTTCTGCTGATCAGATGTGTTTTCACGCTGGGAACACTGGGAGCTGTGCGCTGGGAGGGCAAAGAGCTATTTGAATGAATCTGTTGTCCTCCTTCAGTCTTTTGATGTGAAGACCTCACTTCTATCCAGGACTAAGTGAGAGCATCAGAAGGGAGATTTCTTGGCAGTTAGCAAACGTGTCATGTAGTTTTTCATCTCCAAGCTGTACTTAGTCTCAACTAGTGATTCAGCTGAGTTCAGATCTCTGCTCCAAAACCAAGCCAGACCTGCCTCCAAGTTGTATACAGGAAAAGTAGAGACAGAAAGTCAAATGGGAGAGAATAAGCCTCCTTTTTTATGTAGAATGTTCTCCTTTGTAATGTGAGAAAATGAACATGCTGAGAAAGCCCTCACTTGGGCCGTGTGTCTGACAGCTGGACGGACTTGTTTGAATAAACATATTAACGCAGAACGCTACTGGGGAATCCTGGAGTGACATTATTCTTCCTTTATGAGCCTGCAATGACTTCTGGCTGAGCCTCTAAAGAATGCATGCACTTTTAATTTAGAATAAAGTACTAGTTCAGGATTTAGTCCCTCTTTCCTTGTGGCATATAAACTTCAAAAGAAAAGAAATAGTATTTATTTATTTGTGCAGTAGGGAATATATGGCAGTTACCTCCAAGTCATCAATTTTAAGACAAATGTTGAGAGAGAAAACTGAGAACACAATTTCAGCATCTTGGCAATACTGCCAGCATAAATTCCTTCCTATAGATACTTACATTAGAAGCTTGTTGTGAACTTGGGTGTTTCACTATTTTTGTCTCGTTTACTTGTTACAAATCACTAACCAGTCAGTTATAGACCATAAAAGTTTAGGAGGAGCTTCTAATTTAAATTCAAACCACATTTTATGGACCTAGAAACCCAGAAGGCTGCCTTGATGGCTTTCTTACTTTAGACATTCCTGCTGCAGTCAATGAAACAGTGCCTTTGTGGTCTCTTAAAATGTATCTATCAAAAGGCAAACAAAAAAGCAACTAGCCGGTTGAGTCCCTGTTAGCACTTTGACCTTTACCATTGATCATAGTCTCTACAATTTGAACAGGAATCTTTAGTGGTTTTTAAGAAATACTATTAGGCTGCAGAAACTTTTCTAATGTTCATCTCCCTGTGTTACTGAGCTGATCACCTTTTGCCATCAAGCACTATATCAACGTCAAAATTATTAATGTTGCGGTTTAAGGCTAGCAAAATGCATGTGTTTAAACTATTTTCAGCTCAGCTGGTTGACCTTCTAATGGAAGCAATATAATGTATCCACAATATTAGATTTCCTAAAAGAAAAAGCACTGGCAGAAAATACTAATTTGTTCTACATTTTCCCTTAAGACTGAAATCTATATAGTATTTTTTTTATTTAAGGAAAAAAAAGGCATTTGTTTGAAAAGTAAGGCCTTGAAGTCTGCTAAATAGCATTTGTTTTACTGGCACTTGGATTTTATCCTGCCTTTGATTTGTGTTTGTATACAGAGATGAATTGCTACCAGATCTGCAGAATCTGAGAACAGCTTGCAAACTTTTTATGGGGTTTTAGTCCTTGATCCTGCAAACACTTTTATAGAAGGGAACAGCTTCATGCCCACAGAACAACTGAACTCTGCTCCCAGGGAAGCTGCTGATAAATCTACCCCTGATTTACACGGAGCTATAGACAGGTCAGCATTGCTTGCTTTGACAAATAAGCGTTAGCAGGACCAAGATCTAAGAAATCACAAGAGCAAGCAAGCCAAGATTAAACTATTCACTTACTGGTAATCTTGAATGGATTAGCTGGGTCAGATGTTGCTGGCAGTATTTGGAAGCACTGAGATACTGCTATTTATTACAAAGGACTGCAAACACTTTAGTGGGTCAGTACTGCTTAGGTGTCTTGCAGAGCTGAGGACCCCAATTTCTATGCTGTACTCTTCATGATTGAGAGCAGACTACCAAAATCAAGAAGCAGAAAACTGATTGTAAGCTTCTGAAGGGACATGCAAGTACTAAAACCACAAGTGACCGGAGAGTGGATTTTCGTGTCTTCATGAGTGGTTCAGCTTTTGTTATCTGTAATTTTGTGTGTATAACTTATGCAGCTTCTTAGTAACGGAAAAGGGGGGAACAGCTTACTATCGGGGCCAATCTCTTCTGGTCTCATAAACTTAAAATACTTCTCAATTATATGATCAAGAACATCTGTTTCTCAGCTGGGGAGTAGCTGTGGAAACTCACACATTTTTACTGTGACTGTGTGGAACAGGTCCTGCCACTCAGCAAAGCTGGAAAGCCTTTCAGATTTTCAGAAAGTCTAAATCAGCATCATTATACAGAGTTTAATTAATGGAATCAATGACTTCATTATTTACGTTAATTTGTTAGTGGAATATCTCCTCTCATCAGCCCATGGCACAGTTAAATGGTAAAGTATCAGTAAGGTTTGCTACCTGTGAAGTAGCTAATGAGCAATGCTATTACAAATAGCAGCTTTGAAAAGTCTTTCCACTTTAAATGCAATCTAAAGACCGTGACATGCACGTTTTAAACTGTCTGTAAATGAAAGAAGTTACTAAAGACTAAATACCTCTAATTCCAACTCATCTCGGTCCATTTCTTGATGAATTCCTCCCATGTAGTCATTTGTGTCATAGTATTCATGCACTGATGGATGGCTGGAAAAAAAAAAGTATGTTTTAGGACTGCACTCGGTACTCTGTGAAGCAAATTAACCCATTCCAAGCTTACAGCCAGTCACTGTGAACACAACAGATGAACAGCCACATCAAGAAGCTGCACGTGGTTAATGATACATGCTATGCCATTTAGACCAATAAATGCATTAAACAAATATTACATGTATTTTAAGAAGACTCTAAAACATTTGGCACCTGGTGATGAATGAAACTTCAAAAGAGAGTTTATTGACAACATTTTTTCCAAATGTAAAGCTGACTCGGGGGAAAAAATACACAGAGAGAATAAGGACAAAGTCAGGCGAGAGGTACCAGGTGACAGCAAAGTGCGCAGATGCTTGCCAAGATTCCAAGATGAGAGGGAATGTTAGGCTGCTTGGTATTTTACTTTGCCTTAAAGACACAAAATGTTATCAAATTGCTAAGTATTATAAAAATAATTTGCCACCAACTATTTGGATCAACAGCATTCTGCTGATTGATCTGAATGCAACAGGTAGTGCATAATGATTTACATACCATTTAAATATGCACCACTTCATATTGCCACTTGAGCTCTCTGACACTTGCACTGTCTGTGTTTTGGAAGTTGTGAACAGTGTAATGTTCTTGTAATCACTTTTTTCTATGCTGGATTTTGTTTCCTGCAATGAAAACTCCATTTAATTCTCTGTTAACATGTTTCTTTGTGAGTGTGAGGCTATTTACGTAACAGCATCTGCTAACTGGGTAAGATACCCAAGTTGTTATGTGCAGACTAGATTCATTTGAATGGGATTTGGAGAGGTTACAGGAAGCCTTAGTGAGAAAATTGTCTCTGCTTGCACGTGCTGGGTTACAGTGTCCTCAAGCAACAAAGTGACTGCCCCTGCATGTTGGGGTAACTGTGAGGAAGGCTCTGTGTGGTGGAGACCAACACCTACAGCTCAAAGTAAAGCCACTGATGATGCTAGCAGTTGGAATCTATGTCTAAGTATGAAAGGGCAGTATGAAGTTTCTCGATAAGACTGAGCTGGTGTCATGCAGGCATACTGCAACCTGAAGGATTCATCAGGAATCAGTCTTTGCCATTTTCCTAATGGAGTTGGTTTTGCAGTTGGAAAGTTGCAGGTGTTTTAAAGCCACTCTGGCAAATGGGTTTGGATGTATACAGCATAGGTGCTCTAAGAATAAGGGTATCCTCCCTACAGTGCTCTAAACCCTGCTGCTCAAAGCTTGTTTGGGTGTTTCTGATGCTCACAAATCAGGCTGCCAGTGTGTTCCTTTCCAGAGCTGTACTGCATGGCCAGGGCACGTGCACGTTGGCACTGCCTCTCACCGTGTATAGGATCATCTCAAAACCAGGTACTGCTGTGGGTTGACTAGATGAGGCTCTCTCATACCCAGCAAATGAGATGCTCAGAATCCTTTCCATTGCTTTTTTCCTTGTGGAGAAGCATGATGAGATGACAGGCAATGTGCAGGGGTTCCTTGGGGAGCTGTTCGCCTCTTGAACAGCATGTGAGGGTGTGGTGTGTGTGTGCCAGGAGATAATTGTCATTTTTATTTGTAAGTACAAAAGCATCAAACTACCATTAACAATAATTAAAATTTGATTCTCAAACATCCATGACAGCACTGGTAAGTAATTTTAGTCCTAGGAAATAATTTATTTGAGTAACATTGCTGCAGGGTTATAATAAAGTAATTAATACACTGGAACAGAGTGTAGCAGCTCTTAGCATTACACAATTTATGGCAGCCATAAAAAATAAAGTTAAAACATAAGCAACTCAAAGAGGCAGTGAGGGGAACTGCAAGAAGCAATAACTTTATCCATCAAATGCCAGCAAAAAATGGGCTTTATGAGGCCACGTTGGTGACTCAGTGGCATTACTCATGTGAGTAATGGCTTGCTAATGTGCATAAAAAATGACAATGTTTTGAGTTATGGCTGAATGGCACGTGAGTCCTGGCTGCTTCTTGGGAGTACACATTCACCAGCTAGTAAAGGTGAGTTTGTGAACTACTTCTAACATGCCACATCAAGCAATGCAAGGATTTTCAAGGGCTTCACAAATTGTTACTTACTCTTCAGGCAGGAGGTACGGGTCTAGCACAGAGACAGGTGGAGTGGGTGAGCCCATCTTGCTCAGAGCCATGATGTGTTCAAAAGTGATATCTGTCTGCGTGCCCACATCTACCAGCTGACAGTCATGAGAAGCGAAAGCTTTGGTGCGTGGAGTTCTTCTCAGGACCTGCACCACAATGGGCTCCTTGGCTGTTTTGAATGCTTCCACTGCCTGCTCATGTGTTGCTTTAGATAAATCCTTCCCATTGACCTGTGGGAACAAAGCAAGCAAAACAATGAGAAACTCAGAAAGTGGAGGACATCTTTGTATGTTTTGACTGTTAATTTAAAAGCCTCAGCTTCCATATAAAGGTATATACAGCGAGTACCAGAAACTATTTATGCAGTTACACGTCTCTTGTTTTCTTCTTTCACTGCAGTAACCTTACAAATCCTGTGCTCTCCTTTTTATTTTGATAGACTTTAGTGGGCTCAGTCTTTGAGCTAAAGCACAAACCAGCATCCCATTTGTTTCTTGCAGATTAGAAATCCCTCAGCTCTTGTTCAAACAGAACAAGTTATTGATTCTCCTGTATTTTTGTGTGTGTTTATGTGTGTTTGTTTTTTAACCTTTTAAATGAACAGAACATTTGGGACGTGATCTGACATTATGAAACTATGTATTTGTGTGTGATAAACAATTTTTCAGATGAAACATGATGGTGGTACCTAGTCACTGCAATAAAAAACTGCACTGGGATGGGATGAACATGGACTTCATACTGGGATAGTAAATAGAAATAATAAAGAAAAAGACGATCATGGGCTTTTATAACAAAATAACTTCTTGCTTGGCCGCTTCCCATCCCCAGATCTCACCACCATTAACTCCTGGTTGAGTGAATAGTTTTACATAAGAGAACATCTTTAGTAAACATGACTGAGAGATCCCACTGAGAATACCAGAACTAGATATGCCAGGCCATGGGAAGGTGGGACTCTGAGCAGAGAATATGAACACAGATCCCTCCTGTCTAAAAAAAGTAGTGAAGATTCTGTTCAGGGCATCAAAACTGAAATGAAGCATGCAATTCTGTACAATCTTTGGCAAGCAGTGCTGTCCTTCCTGATCCAGAGAGATATCTTGAGCCCTTTCAACACACTGTTGCTTTGCATTTCACTCATGCTTAGCTTCCCTCACCACAGGGTTTCTAATGAATTCTTCCAGAAGTACCTAAGTCTACCCATGGGCTGTGGCAGAGATGAGGTCATATTTGTCAGAATTCTCATTTAGAGTTTTAGTTTATGAGAAATTTGGGTGTTTCTGTGTGTCTCTGACTGTATGGAATATAATTTTAAGGGAACTAAACACAGAGAAGAGTTTGGAATGAACTAAGAAAAGACAACTGTGGTGAAAAGGCGAATGTGTGCCCACTTCCTGCTGTTTCCAGCCTAACAGGGAGATTGCTTTGGAAAATTGGCCAGTTTGTTGAGACATCTGCAAATCCAAAAGCTCTATGGGCTCACAACCAAAAAAATGTTATAGAAATAGTGGGAACCACTGATAACACCAGTACGTTTGTGTCCTCTTTTAACCTGCAAACTGTTTTAATACAAATGAAAAGAAACAATTAAAGACAAGCTGCCCAGAGGAATTTGTTTGTGAAAGCTCTACAGTGAAATTCTGATCCTAAAGCATCAGGTTATCATATGATTGTTACCATGTTCTTTGGACTGGAGTAAGTTTTGGCTGACATGGACAGATAAGTTTGAGCTCTGAAGATGCTACTAGCACTGACAGGGAAGGCCTCCATCATAACAATCCTTCTCATCAAGGGGCAGGATTTGTTTATGTATTTTCTTTATGAATGATGTCTTACATTGTACTTTTTCTAGTCATACATTTACTTGCTAAGTCACATTACTGTATCTGTAATCAGAGGTATGAGTTGCACAGTGGATGCTGTTGCCTGCTGCATGGAAATGCATGAAGAGTAGAATGTTTTCTTCCAAGACACTTTTTGAATATGATTGGAAACTTCAAAATATGTGTCCAGATTCTGTTATCTTTACTTGCATCAGATTGCACTTGGTTCACACTGTGCTTTGCCATGTTTAGTTCCATTATAATAAGTTAGGCAACTGAATGAGTAACAATTGCTCAGCAATGTAACTGAATTTAGCCCATACTTAACATATTGCCCACAGCAAAAAGCTGAGTGATAATAAAGAGGGTTAACTCAAGTGCAGAATAGATTGAAAAGGATAAATTCCTGCTGAATTACCTCATGCACATAACACTTTTTAGCTGTCTTCTTGGGTTTATCTTAGAGAGGTGATGACACCGGGTTTTTGTTAAGCCAGCTGAGAATGGAAGGTGTTAGCATTACATTTACATTACACAAACACTTGTATTCAGTGCAATTGCTCACCATAATGCATGGCGTGTAAAGTTTGGGCTGGTCAAATTAAATATCATTAACTCGCCCAATTGAGCAGATTACTTTAAAACAATTTGTACAGCTGTAAAATTAAGTTCAGTGTAATGTAAGGAAATGCTGATTATGGTGGAGTTTTATTATTTGCTGTAAATTAAATGTTGCACATACTGTGTGCATACTAACGTGGTTTTTTGGGGGTACAACTAAATCCAACAAGCAGGCAAAATCAGAGAATCTAAATTGCTGCAAGTGTAGAGCTTTTCAGAAATCTACTCAGAATAACTCTTGAGCAGGAAACTTTTCATGTGAGTTTCATCTTAATGCTAAAAACTGGTTAAAACCATCCCACAAGGATAGCTTTCCATTTTCTTTACCAGGAACTCGGATTACAGACAGTTTAGTACAGGCCTGCATTTTAGTTTAGGTTCCTTAGGACATTTTATTTCTGCACATCCATGGGCTGCCATCCTCTTTGTGCTTTCATATGAAATTGTTTTATAAATAATCATAACTTCAAAGCCAGGTTGATATCATGCAGGGAACAGGCAGTAGTTGGACAGTATCATAAATTGTCACTTCAAAGTAGTATCCTGACGATGTTTTCTACAAGCTGATAATGCTGTGAGAAAGAGAGGTGCTGCACAGCCAGGCAGAAGGACATGAGACCAGGTTTTAGAATTAGGGAGAACCAGCTACATTTTAATTTAAACCCTCTCCTCCTCCAAAGGGGATCTTGTATAGGAAAGGTCTGTGACTCCCTGGCATTTGGCTTTTGGTGGAGGCTCAGCATTTTGTAGGGCTGCCTACTGCTGTTGCTGAGAGTCCCCTCTCAGGCTGCAGAGCTGACACGTGAGTTTTCACAAATGCCCATTCATTAGTGGCATAACTGTAGTGACTGGAGAGTGAATTAGATTGTTGAAGAGCACATGCTCATCTTGTTCCGTGTCAGTGGATACAAGGCAAGCCCCAACTGAGGGGCTGGGGAAACCTGGAGGCAAGGATGTTAAAACTGTTAGTGATGGCATCAGACCTCCTCTGCTAGAACCCTTCATCTTGTATTGCTGGCTCCAAGGCAGAACTGAGCATTTCACTGGGTATTTGTATTCAACAGTCTCAACTCGGGCATTTCAGAACACCAGGACTCTGTAGAGCATGGTAAATAAATAAAAGGGAATTGATATTTGATATAGATACAATTCTATATCATAGGTTTGATAAGATAGCAATGATTATAGTAAAATGAGAGCATAGCTCACTGCATTGCTACCATTATGGATTTCTATGGTTGGGGATTTTCTTTAAAAGCTAATTCTACGAAACATGACAGCACCCATGTCCTGGCAAAACACTGCTCTGGACAGTAGCCGTTCGTATGAGGAAAGGTTTTGGGGTCAGTCTGTGGATCGCTTACAAGAGACTGATTCCTAAACTCAAACTGAGTAGAGGAAACCTTTTAGCTCCACAGGTTTCTGTTTTATCAGCAATCTTGGCCAATGTGGTGGACGTGCAGACCTATGAGGTGTGTTAAGACAAGCACTAGCAAAATAAGAGTTAATGGGCTGCACAGAGCTATCCCTATTAACCATTTGGATTTTGAATGAGGAATGATGGAAGAATATTCAATAATGCAAAAATATCCCTGATTTACAGCAGGGAAATTACACTCTCTGAACCTGGCCTCTTAAAAACTTGCAGTTATTGCCACATTGTGTGGTAAATATTGAGCAGTGAATAGTCTGTATTTACTTTTTTTAGTATTTCCCATCCCAACACATCAATAGTGTCATTTTCTGTTGAATGTGAGGATGGGAAAGCTAAAATATTTGGATAATGAAAAGCAGTAATTCTCAAGTCTGCTTATGTATAACACAGCAAAATCGTTTTTCTTGACTAGGAAAAATAGCAGCTATTGGTAGTTAGCAGTACAAAAATGATGTGGAACAAAAATATCCTGGGATGATCTCGGTGACCTGGTTTCTGGTGTCCATGCAATATTAGTACTTGTGGCTAATCTTGAGTCCTTCTGAAACTTTAGTGAATAGATGATGTTAAGATGTTTAGCTTCCACCTGGAAAATTTCTCACAGCTGACAAACAATTATCCCCAGTGCTTAGAAGTCAATAAAATACATGTACAGTTTCACTTTGTTTAAAAAGAAGAAGAAAAAAAGTGGCTTATGATTGTAGACTTTATTCCTAATGCTGCTGAATTGTGCTCAGCAAAATTCTTTCTTATTAATAGTTCTGTCCAGAATAGCACAGAAGAAAAAAACCTCCTTGCATATGAATGTTTCGGAAGACTGCCAAAAACTACAAACATGCATAATTTCTTAAGAACATGCCACGTGACAGAGACAAAGGGATCTTTCATGGCACAAAAGATGGGTAAATTAGCTTGTCTGAAATGTTGAAATGCTTAGGATTTGGACCTTCTTTGCATTGGAAATATACCGAATATGGAGAACACTGTAGTTCAACTGAAGTGTGTGTAGTTACACTGAGCTGAATGGACCTTGATGAAATTTGTGGTGGAGCCAGATAGTAGGCTTAGCAACTGCATGAGACAGAGAGATAAATGCTTTGAATTA
Organism: Urocolius indicus; assembly: GCA_013401255.1. Taxonomy (NCBI): domain Eukaryota; kingdom Metazoa; phylum Chordata; class Aves; order Coliiformes; family Coliidae; genus Urocolius; species Urocolius indicus. The sequence continues at coordinate 379,331 of WBNH01010855.1, read as the reverse complement.
AAACCATACAGCAAATAAGGAAGAGATGCCCAGTGTTTAGAAATTAATGAGTAAGAAACAGTGCTGTAATTTATAGTATATACTGCACACGATATTCTTTTGCACAAAATTAGGCTGCAGACATCACACTACCTAAAATACCTACATTGTAATGGCAGCAAGAAACCAATAGGCAAACATGGCATAATCCTGTTTGGGAGATCAGTGTCTCCTAGAAGTTTTCTTTTAGTACTTGGAATGAAAATAAAATAGTCACTTGAATCTGATTTGATGTTCACTAAAGTCACTGTGAGTTTTGCCTTTGCAATGCTTTAGTTCAGGCTCTGACTGAAACAGAGGTGAGTCCAGCAGCAAAGCATGACATTATGAAGCTGAGTGTGCCATCAGCACTCAATTGGCATGGCCAAACTGAAAATGGGAAGAAAAAATGCTGTCATGGTCAATTAACATAAAGCATGGTGTATATTTGTAATTGAGGAAAAGATACGATGCAACAGTGTCATCCGGTATGTGTTCTTGTTTCTTTTCCTGCTGTAGCAGAATTTACACACTTGGGTTAGTGACATGAGAAAGATGTTCCTCAAACTGATTCCCGCTTGCTGGGTGCAGTTGAGCAGTGGAGGAGGCAGAACACTCTGAGGATGTAGGTGAAGAGTTTTGCAATAAGCATGTGCAAACGCCATTTGCAGTAGCATAGACGAAGGAACTCTGGACATTGGTGGAAGTGGTTAATTGAAAGGCTGAGAAAGACAGAAAATCCCTGTGTGTAAGAGTTTATTGTGTGTACTTATAATTATTTTGTACTTCATTTTTGCTTAAATAGTGTGTAATGTTTTTTTGCTGGATGTTGGAGATACAAAACACAAATCAGAAAGGTTTCAGGGAAAGAAAATGATTTTTCCAGCCATCCAGTTAGACTGATTTATATGGGTTGATGTCATGAATGGTAAACAGTTGTACGCATTGTGTGGCTTGTAGGTTCTTCTGTGCTTCACAAATGTCCCAGAGAAAAAAAAACTTTTTTTGCTTAAGAATGAGTAAGCAGCTTTTCTTTGTCGAAATTCATGCAAATCCTCAGGAAGTGTGCTATAAAAATGCTAGTTCTGTTAGACTACAGTCATCTGTGCTCCATTTAAAACACTCTTTATGGTCTGATTCACTTCTTTAGCAAGTTCTTAAGCAGTCTGCATATTAAGAAAAAAGCAGCAGAACTTTTAAAGATTTTTATAGAAACTGGAGCAGCAAAAAGCCTATTTTCTAAACTCCCCTCTCCTCAGGAATTGAAGAAGGTTCAAAATATAGGTTAATTCTTCTCGCAGCTCCATCTAATCCCTCTTTTATTTCCCTCATATGGACAGTTTCTCTGTTTTTCAAAAAACCCAGAATTACATTGTTTAGTAATAGACTGTTTCCATGTGTGTGCATTTCCCTTCTGCCTTGTGAGCCATCCATGACAAAATAGTTAAGACCAAAGAAAAATTCTTTACTTAAGAATACAGAATACATTTGTTCTCTAAACCTTTAACTTCCAAATGGAAAAGCTTGGGAGCAAGATGCTTGAAAAAAAGGGATTTTTATTCTGCAAGTCATTAGCACATTTCCCTATTAACAAGGCAGCCCCAGCACTGTACCCAGCATACTAACACAGGCCTGCTTTTGGTTGGAGTCTCAGGCTCCACTCCTATGGACCATGACTCACAACGACAGGGAATGTGATCATTTGCTTCAATGGAAACAGATTTAGACTAATGCTGGGGCTTCTGGGACTCTTGTATGTTCTCTATAAGCAAAGTTTACTTGGAGCCCCTTTTTTTATATCACGTTAAATGACTTAATGGCAGGGCAGAAAGACTTTTTCATATTTTGTCAGCATTAAAAAAGTGATGGTTTGTGTGTCTGTTCATGGCCTGATAACCCATGTCCATATAAAACACAGACAGAAGTTTACAGGTCCTCCCTTTTTAACGACTCCTTCTGCCATTTCAGTGGCATGACCCTGAGGGAGCCAATCAATTATATTTCTGAGTGAGGTACAAATGATGGCTATAAATAATCATGAATTGCTAATGACCAGAATGCAGGGAGTGCAATTACCCACATTCTCTCATTCTTTAGATTCACCCACATATTGCACTATGCCTCCAGGGTGGCACCTTGGGCTGCTTTTGCTGTGACTTACATCAAAATGCTCTTGCCCTTCTCAAATGTGCTTTTCTCAAGAGGCAAAACCTCTGCATGTCTCTGTATTTGTCTGGTATAGCAGATTACAGCTATTTTTTTCAATGACTGAAAACTTTTTCAAGAAGCTGTGTGTTTCACAGATTTACAGAATGGTGGGGTTGGAAGGGACCTCTAAAAATCATCTAGTCCAACCCCTCTGCTAAAGCAGATCAGCCTAGATAAGGTCACACAGGAATGTATCCAGATGGGTTTGGAAACCTCCAGAGGAGCCTCCACACCCTTTCTGGGCAGCCTGTGCGAGGGCTCCCTCACCCTTAAAGTGAAGGAATTTTTCCTTAAGCAGAACTTTTTGTGTTCCAGCTTTTGTCCATTACTCCTTGTCCTATCAGTGGACACTACAGAACGTATTTCTATATATCAATTTAAAATAATATATAATGCTAGTAAATAGCATAACAAGATTAATCTGTTTATTCCAGGATGTAATGTTACATGGATTTAAGCTAAATTGGAGTAACATAAGCAACTGATTCTTGTACTAAATTAGGCCAAAAGTCCCTGTAGACCAGGCACCTTTCTTCAGCAGTGGCATACCAAGAGTGTTTTGCGAATGGTTTAAGAGTAAGGCATAGCTGGAGGGAGCGTTCCCCTGCTATGCCCTTCCAGCTCCTACAGCTCAAGTAGTTGACAGCCTAGCAACATTTAACACCTTTGTTCAATTAAAATCAGCATAGCACAAGTTGTTGTATAGGCCAGGCTTTCAAACCATACTAATGGTTTAGTAGTGTATGAGAACAAAAGTCAGTGCCTGGAGAGCCTGCTCCAAGCAAGAAGACAAAAGAAGTACTGTACAGATGAGAAGATGAAAGACAAAACAAATTAGCGATCTACCTGAGGTCACACAAGAGCACACCACAACAGAAACTTGAACGCTGGTCTCCAAGACACACTGCTTTAGACCATTCTAACTCAACACAATCCTTTTTCTGCCCTGTTGATCGTTTGTCATTTTTTAGTCCATCCTCCCACCCTCTCCCTTCTTCCACAAATGTCTCAGTGATGTATGACTGGAAAGAGCAACTTTGGATAGCTCTAAAGATAATCTGTGCTGATGAGGGTTATTGAAGTTGATGCCAAGAAAAGATGGAAAAAACACCAAGTGCTGCTATCTGGGAACTCAGCAGCAATGAGTTTGTTAATAAGAGGGTCTGCTGCATCAGGAGCCACCTCCTATCTACAAAGAAGGCTCTGTCATCTTAGGCCATCTGCACCCAGAAGTGGAGCAGTGTGTTTGGCTGAAGAAAACCAACCTCAAAGGTGTCATGTAGGTAGAAGTCCTACCACCACCTCAGTCTACCCTTCCAAACCCTACTGCTTGGCTGTGGCCTAGATTTCTCACAGAATTAAGTCAAGTCAGATACACCACCTTTCGTTGCACTCCATGCAAGAAGATTATTACTGCATTGACACAAGAAAACACTCCTATGATGCTTTTTTTCTTTTAGATAGTGGCCACTGGCTTTTTGCCTAAAGATACTCTGTCTTAACAGAAAGGCTTTCTTCAATAGCCACTGTTTAAAGAAGTGAGTATTGTAGTCTTGTTAAAGTTGATGTATACTTTGTATTATTTATTCTGCCACCATCCTGGCAAAGCCTTAACTCACTACTGAGTTGAGGAGGGCTAGCTGGATCTGCTCACATTTACCCACCAAGGCACTGAAAGGAACAATCCCAATGAACACATAAATGCAGAGTTGTCCTGTCCTAGTGAAAACTAAGCCTGACCTTTTGTTTCATTATTAACGAACACAACAAAACACATTTATCAAATCTGCACTTTTTCATTACTCCATATGTTTCCCTTTTCCCAGCCCACGTCTGACATGTGACAGTAAAGCACAGAGTGATTGTCCCTAGTGCCTTCTCCCTTGGGACTTCTTGCCACCTGCTTCAAAGCATTAAACAGATGTGTAAGTGTAAAGCATTACAAAACTCATCTTTTCAATCATTTATCGCTTCAAAAAATTGAAATAAATCTCTGCTGTGGTTCAGCATTTTATCTGCTAAGTGTAAAGAAGAAAGGCACAAAGCACTAACACATTTTCTGTCCACAACAAGTCAAATGATCCATTTATACCACAGGTGACCATTAGGCATTTTGTTACTTTCTTATCACATCTTATTTAGGTTCCTTTAATGACCAAAATATTCCTCTAACATGCAAGGAAGAGTATCTCCCAGAGAAATCCTATCAGAGGCACTGCATTATTCATTCTCAAGTGAAGAGGAAAATTTCAATCGCCAGTTTCTGGTAAATGTCTAATTAAGAAAGCGGACTTCTGAGCCACAGTCAGGCGCCGCAATCATTAAAGGGCAGTTTTCTGAACATTATGAGTCTCCAGTCTGTCAAGTAGAGTTTTTCTACAGCTCAACTAATTCAGCAGCAGAAAACCCTGTCTAGAACAAAGCCCTTGGAATTAACATCTTGTTTAAGCAAACACATGCCTACTTTGAAGTGAGTATGATAGGTTCACAATTGCTATTGAGGTCAAGTTTAATGGTAGTGAAGTGACAGAATAGAATTTCAACACTATTCTTACTTTCAGTTGCAGCATAGACTGTACACGCAGAGTATGTGAAGCCATACCCTGTATTTTGAGTAGAGCAGGTTACTATAATTGGCACTACCAGCTTGGTCTTAACACAGAAAACTACTGAAATGTAGACCAAATAATTCTCTGACTGCCCAATTAAATTTGAGAGTGTGAAAAGCATATGTACAGAGGCAATTATTTTTGTTTCCCAAATCTTACAGGTTAGATGAGATTTTTTTCTTAGCTCCATGTTTATTTTGGCAAGCTTCATTTTGGCCCTGATTTAGGAAAACATCTTTGCTCAGTAGGTTTAAGTCTAGTTAGGCTGTTTCCTTGAATCAGGCTTTCTTAGTGACTGATTAGTCTAATTTATGCAAGTCTGCACATGTGAATGGAATTCTAATGGCAAAGGGAACTGTATCAGTGATCAGCTCAGCCCAACTGGTTTGTGTGTGAGTTCTGCTGAAGAAGCACCCTTCTCAAAAGTGATGCTGCTGGAAGTCGCCAATAAAATACAGTGTCAGTTAGTTCCTCATCACTACTGTTTTCTCATTGGTGCAGCAATTTGTATGCTGACTTGTTGCTTATAGAAGCAATTTGGTGCTTCTATAACCTTGGCTGCATGATACCTTAGTCTAGTTAAAAAGACAAATCCAGGTTGCCCACTATTGTTTTTACCAACACTGCCATTTTTACTTGGCTCGGAGATGTGCCAGGCCAAGAGCATGTGAACAGAGCTTTCAAGTTACTACAACACTAAAAGGTCATTACATCAACTGTTTATTTATATATGAACTTTAGTATTTGTAAAAGGTGCCAGCTCAACAATCACAGAAGCAGAAAACTTCTGACCTCGGATGATCTGAAGCAAGGGCAGTGGCAATGTGAGCTTGTTCCCTGCCTGCGTTTCTATCCCTATTCTGGAGGGACAGCCTGGAGGAAAGGATTAGTCTCCACACTTGCTTATCTCATGATTTCTCAGTTGGAAATGCCAGTTTTGATGAGTCGTATATTCCCACCATGAGAAGTGGACGAACTCATCTTGAATCACAAGGAACAGCTTTGAACATTGCACATGTAGCTTAGAGTCATTTGTCATTTAAAATTCTACATCCTTATCCTCAGAAATATTAAGTGTTCATTTAGGAAATGATTTCACTGTGTGTGTTTACCTCCCAAACCATGGGTAAACTTGTGCTTAGTGTCAAATAGGTACTAAGCCCTTATTTCTAATAGTTTGTACAGGAGACATTGGGAAAACCAAACCAGAAAACTAGTCTAAAATACTCAATTTTCTGGTTTTCTTTCTTTCTTTTCCCTTCTCCCCATTTTCTCAACCTTTGAAATCTTCTGGAGAAAAATCTCCCTTTAACTACAAAGCCAAAAATCAAATAGCAGATAATGACTTCATTTCATATGCTGCATGCAACTGGAAAGTAAACCTCAGGATACATCTAGGATGTTATATGCATCACGTTGCTGCCACAAGCAAGATTTCAAGCCAGTATTTGTAACACAAAGCATTGATATGCACAACTACAATAGACTTTAATGATGAGGTGTCTTAATTTGGTTTTTATTAGGTGATTAAAGGTACAATAAGGTATGCATTCAACAAGAGGGAAGACCATTGTTCTGCATCATTAGGCTCACAGCGGCCCAAAAAGAAATTGTAGGCAATGTGCCAAAGCCCTTAATGAAGAGGATCTCTTTGAATTATCTATGGATGAGGAAGGGATAAAGCCTGAGCCCTGGTATATTTGATCCTCTTTGTGCTCTCTGTTATGAGGACTTACAGAGCCAGACCTATTGGACCTTCTGGAATTGTAATTTATTGAAGCATTAATATCCAGCCCCACTAAAGCTCTTGGCCTAACAGAGAAAGTGCAGTTATGTGCTATTATTAATTCTTGCAAGTGTTTTCTGAATTCCTACATCTCAGAGTTATAAACTTTTACAAATGAAGGCTAAGGGGATTTACTTATAACAATTCTCAATATTTCCTAAAACCAAGTTATGCAAATTTTGTCCAACTCAGACTTCTGAAACCACTGTAAGAGGTATTTGCTGTTGCTAGTGTATTTTGAGACTTTTATCTTTTCCATTCTGTTATTTGAAATGACAGTGATTCTTCATCTCCTTTACCATTAAACTTTAAGTGATTGCTCTTATGTGTAGGTTACATGAAGATGCATTTTTATAGCTATGGTGACATTTAATCTGGACATTCTCCACAAGCTATAGAATTCCCTCCCTCCTGTCTTGGGAAATAGAGAAATCAAAGTAGTACCCTGTTAAAATAATTTTGCACAGAATTTATATTCTGGAGTAATCAGGGATTACAGTCTTAAATAATTCAGGTTTTACTATGTTAGAAATCCCAGTTTTACAGGATTACATGCACCTCTTACTGCTGTGAAAACTCATGTTTCCCAAAGGACCTCTGAGCTTAAAGTTAGTCACGAGGGCTGTGCACTGAGCTCCACACATTGCTGAAACAAGGTTGCAGCACTTCACAGGTTGATTTCTAAATCCAAACTACTGCCAGGCATCTGCACCTGCAGCCAGCACCGGATAGTTGAGACATCTCAGATATCAGTGGGACCGTTCCTGTGACTGATTTGAAGGACACGTATTTAAAGAATGTTGTGCTGCATCTGTCAGGAGATGTCAGTAACTTGCAGAGGTTCTCTCCCACATTCATTTCATGACAAAAATTGTGCAAGTTTCCTAAACAATCAAAATATTCCTCATTTGCTGCTGTCTCTGTCTGTTCTGATTGTGACACTTCCAAATGTGATTCACTGACAGTCAAACCCAGACTACCAGCAAACTTGGCAACCTTGGAGGATAAGTAACCATTGCCACAACCACTGCTTGATCTGAGCAGAGGATCTGAACAAAGGATACCTGGCACCAGGTCTGCTACTGCACTAGTTCTCAGTACAGGAGAATGTCCGAGAGATCCGATTACCTTTCTCTAAAATCCTTCCCACCATCATATGCATAGCAGCTTAGCAAGTGGAAGTGAGTCAGTATAAATAGAAGTGACAGTAAATGTGTCTTCCTATTTGCTCTCACAAGTCTCTTTTTTCCTTCCACAAAGCATCACTGTCCTTCGGGTGAGTGAGCAAGGATCAGATCAAAACTAGGTGTTTAAAATTTAATCACTTCCCTTCTAGCATTATATACAAACCACATATTTTATTCACTTTGTTGTCAGTGACATGGTATCTGGGATCAGCTGCAGGTGGTGATGTAGTGAGATCCACAGGAGGTGGTCATTGTCACTCCAGACTGCCTCAGGAATGAACAGCAAGGTGGGAAAGTACAGCTTGAAGGATCTGGGTAGTTCCTGGCTATCAGGAGTGTTTGCACAGACAACTCATTTCATGTTTTCAGAGGTTAACCATAAGCTCTCTGCCCGTTATTTCAAAAGAGATCTGTAGAAGTACCTCCCTAAATACCTGGCTGTCCCTTTGCATGGTTCCATCATGCTGTTTTGGTCCAAACTGTACTTCAGATATGACAGTAAGGAATTTAAGAGACAGAAGGAAAAGCAGAAACAGGAAACAACATTTTTCTGACAGAGGTCAATGTGTTATCACAGTTTTACAACACTTAACAGATGCTTCATTTGATGTATAAAGATCTGTAAAGCAGTAGTTTTAATCTGCTGTCTTGTTAGCTGGTATTTCAACACACACAGGTGCAAAAATGACAAGTAGACCTAAACTTATATTGAGAGGAACAGACACTTTCAGACCAGACTGAGCACTGAGTGAATGCCTCACACATAGAAATGTCTGTGCATGCTCATAAACAGTTACAAATCCTTCCTTGCACATCTTTCCTAACTTGTTCAAAAAGCGTGTGAATAAGCCACGACCCTTTCAAGAAATCTTACCTAATGTATCCTGGAGGAATTGACAAGAGCCCTATTTTGTGATGTAAAGTTCTCTGAGAAGTTTGAGGTATAATGGCACACATTTAAATATTTGATGCTCTGCAAGTGTGAATGGGAAGGTACATTGCAAAAACATTATCATGCACATATGAAATAAGGCAACCCCCCTCTCATTTCCACTTGTCTAAGCAGCTTTGGGGATTCCATTTCCCCTGTGGTCACAGTGGTCACAAGCCTAAAAGAGAACATTTGCTTTCAGAAATGAAATCTAAGTCTTTACCTGACAAACTTCATACAGTAACTTGTACTGTTCTTCTTGCTTCTGGAGAGTGCACAAGCTGCATCCCATGTTTACGTATGTGGCAGAAATACCCTTCCTCATTCACCAGAGTAGTCCCTGGATTCTGTGAGCAAGCATGCGTGCAGATATCCGAGACAGCCCCGGGGGGTGGGCTGGGCAGGAGCAGGTGAGGGGGGTACGGCAGAGGTGCTGCCGCGGGAGGGAGGGCGGGCAGGGAGCAGGGGTGCTGCTGAGGATGGGAAAGCTCTGTCCCCGCCGCCGCGTCTCCGCGCCCGTCCCGGGAGCTCCCAGCGCTGCCGCCGCGCCGGCTGCCGCACCGTGCGCCAGTGCACGCTCTATATACTGCCGCTCATGCATATTAATCGCCTCTCATTGACTATTCATAACAGACAGTGATACAGAAGCCATAATTGCCAGCTATGACAGCTGAAATTTCTCTAATTAACAGGCAAGTGCTTCAGTAGCAGGCGTAATAAAAGACACTAACAATTTTGTAAACCATTTTGTAGCAATTACAAATAAACACGACTACATTTTGCTATCATCCCTTAGGATAATTCCCAAAACATATTTAAGCAGGCTGGAAGTACAGTTTGAATGTAAGTCACAATGAAATGAACGTAACAGTACAAAACTCAGCTCTGGCTGTGGCAAAGTTGACTATGCTCGGTAGCATTAATTTTCCCTTCACACTGTGGCAGCATCTGAGAGCCTCAGTTTTATAGCAGATGACTGATAATGAACTGTTCATTTAACAAACACCAGGCAGAAAGGCCAGCTCTGTCCCTGAAAGCCTATGTGCAGCCTTAAGATCTGGCTACAAAGCAAAAGGTATTCATGTGAATGGCTGTGCATTTAGGGGGAAGAAAAAAAGAGAAGAGTACCTTGGATTAATATTTATAGATTAGCTATGGATTAATATTTATATCAAGTGAGAAATGATCATCTCTGCTACTGAGTCTCATTGTTTTTGGAAAGTGTAAATGACAGGTTCACATATTACTTGACATATTAAAAGCATAAACTTTACCAGGTTGTAAAAAGATATACAATAAAATAAGTGTGGCATTTATGACTACTTAGTATTTGAATGCCTAGCTACACAGTGAACCTGTGCCACAGATGTAAAGGATAAAACAGCAGTGAACTGCCCGATGAACCAGAGAAGTAGTCATAAGTCATAAGCTTTATGAGTATTTTCTTGTCTGTAGCAAACACTGTCTTGTGTTATGAGTTTGGATTGACCACACTTTTCCCATTGTTTAAGCATTCAGAGGGTGTGTGTTTTTAAGAGACGGCAACAGACTAGCCAGGACTGAGACCAAGGGCACTATTCTGACACAGGTGTTGCACGGCAGAACGCCTGGATTTTGTGCTGTGGTTATTGACCTGATTTCTGACTACTCAGTTTCTGGGGATGACAATGGAAAGGATCACCTGCAGCTTTGATGTCTAAACTCTGTACATGGCTAACTTGCTGTAGGTATCTTGTAGGACACACAGCTATTGCTACCATTGTCTTGATCTTTGCATTAAGGTGATCACCTGCTCAACTGCAGTTCATGCTGTCCATGTGTTTTAATAATAAACTGTATTAGAGACTCTGACAAGAAGAGGTCTCTTAACTCTGAGACTGTTTTGGTAGCAAAATCGATGTACCTACAGGAAAAGAAAGAAATGAGACCTTTTCAAAACCCTGCCAAACTTCTGAAAGCAAGTGGAGTCTTTATCCTTGTGCAGTGATTGTGATGTTTCTCTGACGAGATCAGCACTGTGATGGTGGTAGAACTTGCAAGGTCAGAGCAAGGCTGCCTGGATCTTACTGTGGGCCTTCTAAGCTGAAGAGCCCTTCAGGCTATCCTTGGTTAGATATGCCAGCCACATCCTACAGGCTTTCCCAAAGTTGGTTGATAGCCAGTGGTTGTATTTAACAACTGGAAATTTGTTATCTGAGGGAACCAGTGTTCCCTGAATGCAGAAAAGATGATGATGATGATGATAACTGAATTAAGTTAAAAAACCTCATCCTAGTGAAATTGTAAAAGAAAAAAATGATAGCTTTGATTGGATAATTTTGAGTTATGAAATTTGATTAAACAACTTAAGCCAAACCTTTCAGAAATGATGCCTATTATTTTTGGGTTTGGGGGTTTTATTAAATGCAATTAAGTTTCTTCTTAAATAGTGGTTGCTATTTAAGTACTATTGTTCAGTTCAGGTGGCTGAGTTCAGTCAGCAATTGTTTTAGAAACAGCATGCAGCTGGATCTCATTAGAAACAAACCAGAAACATGCAGGATAGTTCATTTCCAGTTTCAGTGGAAACACATCTATTCTCTTCCTATAGTAACTCGATAGAGCACATGAGATAACGGTCCTGCTGATCCCAAAAGATAATCCGTAAATGGGGCCGGATGAGGAAGTCCAGCAGAAGACTGTTGGTCTGATGTAAGAGTGGAGGGATTCCATCAATGTGATGTGTCAGATTCTTCAGCTAACAAGACGTGAGCGCATGGCTGCGCGGGGCGGTTGACTGTGTTGCACTGTTGCTCTGGTAAATAAGCCAGGCTGACGGTCAGGCCAGTGCTCAGCCCAATGGAGAGGTTTCCATTACTGACATCTAATTCCTATTTCTCTGTTTTATAGGCAGAAGCTGTAGCATTGCCTCAGGTTAATATAGACTAGTTTTTACAGTACCTTACCAAACCTTAAACATTTGGGTTGTTAACTTGTATTCTGGGCATTGTCCAAGGCTGATTTTTACTATTAATGGTACACTTGAGCCAAAGAGTTTCAAGAGTAAGATTACAGAAAAATATACATTGTTTGCCCAGGTGAAGAAATTCTGGATATGTTTGCTTTGAGAAGGTTTTAGTATCAACAAAATTAGAAACAACATTTTGGAGTTTGGCACAGGGACGGTTTATGTTGTCCCTGTGAAATGTACTGAATTTGGTCAGCTTTTAAGCTCCTGTAGTTTCCATGTTTTCAGTAAAAAATTGCTACAGGTTTCCAGCTTAATTCTTAGGATACTGAGGTAAATTAGTTTGGTGGGTGATGCAAGAAGCTCTGACAGTCTGTTCCATTTCCTAATTGCTCTTTGTGAGGTTTGAGGATAGATATCAAGAACAAAGAGATCTTCTCAGTGCTCCTCACTGCTGGAGCCAGAGAGACAGAAAGAGCCACCCGAGCTGTTTGGGATGAGGTGGATGTTAACTGTGTCATCACACTTGCTTTGTAACACACATACCCCAGGCAGGCTCAGTGTGTTACAGGACCCCTGTCAAGGTGTGCTGTAGGTGGTGGGGGTAAACTGTCTTCCTTTGCTTTTCCCAGATAAAGCAGCTCACTCCAGGGTCTGTCATCTGCGTTAACAATGTGTCATGTGTGGTCTTGCCAGTGGGCTACAGATAATGAGCTTAAACCATACACGTAGTGGTGGTTTATATCACATGTAATGTGAATATTATAGTGGTCCCAGCTGAATCTGAGCAATCCAGACTGAATGGGAAGTTATCGAGCCAGCTGACTAGGAACAATAGTAAATAGCCTTTGAATACACAAGGTGCCAGCAAGAGCTTTCATTAGCATTTATCTAGATTACTTGCTCCCTGACTGATTACATGTGACCGAGTCTGCAAAATCCCTTTTACCAAGATACCTGGCTCCGACCACCAGACATTTGCTTTTGTGTCCACAAGCCAATTCCCAAGGAACAGAAGGTGGAAAGCAGCCAGACTACAGAGGCCACCACGAAGGGCTGGGTGTTGTCCCCGGCCTCAGGAAGCTGGGTGTCCTGGACAGATGGTGGGTGATGGTGAGGAGGGAGTCCTGACACAGACTACAGGCTGGGTTTACTTTTTGTATTTGTCTTAATTGCAACCTACAAGCTCTCAGCTTGTAACTACAAGCCTAGTTTAAATTTCCCTATTTAAACGTTTGATTTATTTTATGATTAAGCCTGTCAGATGTTGGCAGGTAAGGGGAATCCACAGGAGACCAAGGCACTCGAGGTGTCCTGCCTGTCTGCATGGGATAGTGAATCAGAATAAAGAGGGAAATCAAGCACTCAGGAGGGACCTGCACCCTGGAGGGGAACATTATTAGGGAACTCAAAGGCTAAAAAGAGCTCTCTGCCAGCTTTTCAAGGGTAAGGACTTAGGCTGCCAAGTGCTGGCTCTCAGACAGCAGTTCCCACCAGCAAGAATAAACTCATGTCCTTTGTGCGTGGAGCAGATGGCACGCAGCTACTTCACAGATCTGGGCAAACACTAGACCGTTCCGCTTGGTTCTGGGAGTTCCTAATGTTTGAGTGGCTGACTGCAATATTAGTAACACTTTGGCATTGTTTATTTTGTTTCTTTAAATGCAAGTTGGCTTTCCTCCTGTGCAGTAACTATTTAATGTTATATTTTTGTACATACACTTAGCAAGTTCTGTTTAAACAAATGATTCCTATTTAAGCAGTGTGATCAGGGAAATGTTTGCTTAATGTATCAATACTTTAATTACTTTTCTTGTTTCTACAAATATTTAAGACTTGCGAGAAACAAAGGCTAGGAAAGAGAACAGCTGTGACTTTATAAATAATTCTCACCTCAGTGCGCTGTATAAACAAGTCAGGAAACTGTACAGATTATGACTGCATAGAGCAGTGTGAAAGAAAACTCTGCTATACAACTGTACTTTAAAGGATCTGGAATTTTTCAAAGTGGGTTAGGAGGCTTTTTAATGAGAGTCATTGGGTTGCCTCTGTCACAGCTTGGGTACTCCGTTGTTGAGATTGCCTTCAGATCGAGTTCCCTGTGCTTATTTGCAAATTTTCAATATACAAGCCATTGATAGCTTTGAAGTGCTGGATTCTTAATAATAAATTAAGGTGGATCTACTTCAAAAATACCCTTTTGAAAAGCCCTTTCTTGAATATGTGAAAGCTAACCAAGATTTTCTATGGCATTGCACAGGCACAACAATTAAATACACATTCTAAATATGACAGCAAAAAGATCTCAATTTTGTGTATTTTTTTCTCATGTGGGCATAGCAATCTGCCTATGCATTGGGAGCTTCAAGACTGAGCCAAAATATTTAAACTAAAACATACCACAAGAGAGGATGTGAAAGCAAATGTAGAACTTTGGCTTTATTCCCATCAGTTAATGTTGAAGTCTTGAGATCCTTATTTGCTCCACTTAGCATCTCTGAAAGAGTTCCAATTCTCAGAAGTAACTTAAATGAAACGATACTTATTGTTAAACCACCAAAGGAACTGTTCTGTCCTCCAAGCTCTTTAATGATCCTGCTATTCTTTAATTCATGCCACTTGAGAAAGACAGTGATATTGCAGGAACGTCAGAGCAACGCTGCTGTGAGCGCTGCGAGGCCAGGAGATACGAGAACGCTATTGTGGTAATTCAGTCTTTCATGAAGCAGAAATGATAAGGTCAGAGTAGGGTAAATAACTGTTTAGTATGCCACTGAGACCTTCTGATGGGGAGAATTAGGATGCTAAGAGCTGACCTATGGACTACGAAGCTCCTCCTAATCTGGGCCGCCTCTTTGGGAGTCTGTTACGGTAGTGCCAAGAGGTCTTGGTCAAAGATTAAGACAAAAGGCAATCCCTGAACCAGAGGATGTACAAACTGGATTTGCAGTGATGACACTGTGATGGAAGCGGGTGGAACAGGGTTTTAGGTACTGAGGACTGAGAATGAACTAATCAAAAAGGGAATGCTCTTTCACCTAATCATAACCCAGCTCCGAAATCACCATCTGCCAGCTGTGACACTTCAAGCCCAGCAATGCCCAAGTGAGGGACCAGGAGGCAAATCACACTTTAAATAGTTGTGCTTTAGCTCAAAAACCTGACGTGTTACCTTCCTCCATTTTCCCATTCGTGACACAATGTTGTCAGCCACTACGAACCACAAAACCAAAAGTACAGACGACTGTCAAGGAAATGAGACAATCTGATTATGGGCTGGATTTGTGCTCTAAAAGCTTCTTCCATATGAGCTCAAATCTCAGCTTCCTCACAAAAAAAAAATCATCTATGACTTCCTGGCTTTGGTACTGAACAGCCAAGCTCATCTCTGTAATTTTTATGGGTTATTTAACTAGATAGTTTCTTTTAAAGATGAATGACAAATATAAGCTTGCACAAATTGTCAGTTGTTACACAGTAAAACTGCTGTGGTTATTGTTAGCAGTTACAAGCATATAAAATAGCAAATTAAGACTATTTAAATGAAGAAAGTGGATAATGAAAGCATAGGAGTGTGGAGTCAAATGTTAGTTACACAGTTGTACTCCCGAATCTGCAATAGCTTACCAATATTCTTCTATCCCCTCTTTGCTTCTGCTGTGAAATATCACTTCAGAGGGATAATGTTGGTAAGCACAGACTGCTATGAGTGATGGCTCATTTACAAATAAAAATGTTTTCTCTGAAAGTGATAATACACATTTAATAATCTCCGAGCAAGCACAATGATGCAGTGTACTTGAGTGCTGCAGAAAAACTATTGACATAATGCTTCATCTTTAAAACTGATAGACACGTGCCCAAAAGCTAATAAAGTTCATCTTAATACAAATGAGCAAGTACAACAGTACATCATAGGCTGTGATGGCTGTGGGTCCTGATCATATAACTGTAGCCCAGGGACAAAGAAAATTGCAGTGATTTAGAAAGGTACCCAGTAGGATGTATCTGATATTAGGCAGTTTGCTGAAGCAAAACAGTAATGTCAGAAAGATACAAAGGTGTAAAACCCATTTGGCTGTGTCCAAATGCTTCTACTCTTTGACCTAATGTCTCCAGATGAACTCCCCTTAAGGTCAGCTGAACGATGCCTAATAATATATGGCCAGAAACTGCCGAGACCTGCTAAGGATCACAGTCTCCACTTACTTTTGTCTTTTAGCCACTGCACTCATATAATGAATTTAAAGTAATTTCTATTTGAAAAGATATTATCTTTCATTTCTCAGTTTTTACTGCTTCACACTTAATTTGAAACAGAGCAAAACAGGAGTGCCATCTATGGTTCATTAGGTTTTATATTAACCATCTGAAAAAAAAAAGTATTAATGGTAAATGATAGTCAAGATGACAAAGTTGCTTATGCATTTGCCTTTATGTTCATTTCTAGGTTCAGGTGGACAACAAGGAATTTGCTTGCTAATTCTTGGCTAGAGTTGCAATGCAGAAAAGACCCAGGAGATGAGCAGGCCTTGAGTAAAATGGGATTTCAGCCTTTCAGGAACAAAGGAATCGTAAGTGTTCATTTCTGTCTTTGAAGTTGGGAAAGATGCATTTCCACTGAAGGAGACTGGCATTAGTTCCAGAACTGGTCTGGGTGATTAATTTCACCGTGGGCACCCAGAGGGGCCAGTAGTGACTGTAGGACTCTGCAAGGGGTGTGAAGCAGCAGTTGTCTGCTTCAGCAAAAGTACAGTCAAAATGGATTAGACATATAGGGTAAGAAAAAGAGCAACAGAGGCAAACGATGACTCTGGTTGGCAGTCCCAGAGACAGACTGTGTCTGTGCTGTGAACTTCACCGCTGGCTTTCCCAATACCAATCAAGACATAATCTTGAAACGGTGTAAAGAGAGCTGGGGGCTTAAGGTCCTACTGAGTGCAGGGTTTTCTATTGTTTATAGTGTATGAAACACACCAACTACAATGCACTATTGTGTCTGGTTTCCATTTATCCTCTTTACAATATAATCTCACCAGCCTATGAAGTTGCAGTGATGTTGGCTCATTTCTTGTTTCATTATGAAATCAGTACTATTGCAATAACATTGATTTGATAAGAGATGCTCTAAGGCATTGATTGCTTCTCTGGCACAAGGACACTTTTCATGCCTAACTTGGTTCAACTTGAACAAGCAATTTTAGTTCAATAAGTCCACTGTTGGAGGGCACAAAACTCCCAGCTTTGTTCCTTTTACAGGTAACATCACCTAGCTTTATCTTCCATGGCAATGGTAGTGATTTCCACCTGTTATTAGCACTGTATTTCTGTGGAGCCCTGTGAATCAATGGGAAGTCACATCTTTACCTTAATGAAACAAATAAATTACCCACACAGGTTGTTGTATTGGTTAACTGCACAGAGTTATTATGTAGTTACACTTTCTCTGCAATTTCTACTGCCAAATATCATATTCTGATAACCAGTATTGATGAAGCAGCATTGAAATGAATACATAAATAGAAACCTTTGATAAAAGAAATGTGAAAGCACAGGGGCAATCAGACACAGTGATGAATACCAATAATAACCCAGAAATGATCGTTTCTACTGGAAAACACATTCACCCACTAATCTCATCATTTCCAGTGAAGCCCCAGGGCTGGAGGCTTTCCACAATCATAAACTGCAGCCCCATTTTCCTGCAGACTCTTCTGTTTGCAGACAGAGAGGCCTACTGAGAAAGATGCACAAGTATTTTCTCTGCAGAAACAGACCAATGTCCTTGATAAGGTTTTTACAGGCAAAATTTAAGTTAGAAGACAAATATTAATGAATGGGATTATTTGGTAATACACAGAACTAGTGATTGTGGTTCTTCCAAAGTATTCCATGTGTCCAGACTTTTTTGCCCTGATGGCAAACTGCAGAATGACACCAGAATGCAAAACTTCGAATGATTTATGGGATGACTGTAACTTCACAGGGCTTTTTCTAAATTATTATTTTATGGCTTGGATTGTGGCTTGTTTATTTTGGGGTATGAGGTGGAGCTGTGAAACAAGCTAATGTTTCAATGAAATTTCTTATCCCCTATCTCTTTTGTTATCCTTTGTTGTTCCCCTAAATGAGAGGGCTGCTGCATAGTACCATGCTTTCTGGTCATATTAGTTTTGTGTGTTCTGACTAGTGATGATAGAAAACTCATATTTTTAAGGATGCAATGAGTGTGCTGGATTGTATGTACATACCTAGAGGCACAATCAGTTCGTGGTTGGTGGGAAAAGACTCTAGATGTCTGAGAAAGGCACCTATGAAAGCATTAAGTAACTCATAAATAAAGCACAAATGATGGGGATGCACACTTATAATACTAGATTGGTTGCTCATATAATAACCAACACAATTTTCTGTGCTACTTAAAATCTTTCCCTGTTTATTGGTTGTAGTTAGAAGGTTATCAACTACCAAGCATGTATTCCTAAGTCATTGAAATTCAAGTTTCTGTATGTTTTGAGTTTCATGTTCTTAGCAGTGGAGAGAAATCACAATAATTACAGCTTAAAATATTCTCATTTCATGGTGTGGCTAACAAGTGAAACTACAAGTAATGATGTAATCTAACATGTCAAAAAAGAAAATGAAAAGAGGAGACAGAAGGCAGGATGGAGCCAAGGGATGCGATGTGCCATGTCATCTTCTAATTAACTAACTGATCCTTTAAACTGTCAAAATCAGCAAGGAACTCCATGGCCCAGGATCTTATTAATATTCATAGTAGGCCACTAGAAGCTATGATTCCAGTCCCAGTGGTTATAGTTAAACATTAAAAAAAAAAACCCCAAAGCCAGGCTATCCAGGGCTGCAACAGCTTCACAGTCACAAGGCAAAGAAGGCAGGCCACCCTGCTTCCTACAGACCTCTGCAGGGGGAAATTCTCCAAGGATGCATATTGATTTCTGAATTATTATGAGCTTTGTATATTGAAAAAACAATTATTTTTCTTCTTGCCTATGAGCTGCCACATTGTTAATTGTCAAAGGAAAGAAAGATGCCTGTAACGTTGATTAACGTGAGCCCGTTTTTACTTCGGCGCACGCCAAACGAGCAGGCGGTTAATGCCGGGTTGTTGGTGAGAGCAGCGGCTGACTCCCCTTTGCCTTGTGCCATGCAATCCAGGGTTGTTTTTGCAGAAATCTGGAGCCCACAAGAAAAATAATCTTCCATAATCTTCTTATAACACAATTATTCTCTTACATTTCAGCCTGCCAGTCTTCCCCACTCCCACTAAGCAGAGTTTCGTGAACCTTGCAGTCTAAGGGAGCAGCTGACATTTGCTTTCTCCATTCATTTTCTGTTTAATTCTTCATGGCAGGACAACGCTTTCTAAAAAAAAGAATAGATCCTCTTTTCTCTGTATTATGTATACTACTTTGGGCCTGGTACAGGTATGCATGGACAGGGATGTGCTTGCATGCAGTAGATGGGGATGAGGAGGTAATTTGGCACCCTCTGAAGTCAAAGGGAGTTTTGACATTGGCCTTGTACAAGTAATTTCAAGCCCAGACTATTTTGAGGGCAGTTAATCCCATTTCACACTTGCCATTTCTATCTGTGCATGCCATAGTAAAAAGCAATATATTATGCAGCACTTTATAGCAGTATGATCAGTACAGGAGCAGCTGAGCCATAGATCAAGTGCTACACCTCCCAATGAAAAAAAATCATTCAATAGTTTGGATCTCATTAATTTCTATCTTTAATTTAATTGATATACCAAGGAAAAAATATCTTGGGTTGCCACCCTATTCCTCCTTCTGTCCCCTTAAGCCTGCCCTTCACTAGTTTCCTCTGATATGACTTCTAATGTTCACACAACACCTAGAGGAAGGAAAACTCTGTGTCAACCACCCACACTCACAGCCCCATGTTGGTCCCTGTCCCCTGGGAAGGAAGGAGCCTGTCTCCTCCTGATGCTCTGAGCTACCACAGCTCTCCTGCATCCCCTACCAGCTGCCAGGACCATCCCAGCAGACACTCTCACCACAAAGTCCTCTCAAGCCTAAGTCACAGCAGGCCAGTTCTTGGTAACTTATATAACCAACTGCCCCTGGGGCTTGGCCATGCCTCTGGAGCAGTGTCAGGGCAGCCAGGTCCTGGCAGGACCTCAGAAGTGGTGACGTGGGGCTCGTTGACCTGCTTCTGTAGGGGGGTTGGACTAGATGATCTCTAAAGGTCGTTTCCGACCCCTACCACTCTATGATTCTATGTCCTCTTTTGTGAGGACAGGCTTCGCTGACAAACCCTGTGCCAAAGATGTGAATGTGCCTATGGAGATCTGACATTTGTCTGGGCAGCTTCTCAGTGCTCTCTCACCCAGAAAAAAATCCCAAATCAAGCAAAGATATCAGCCCAAATATTGAACATTGCAGATTTTATTCCATTGTTTAAACTCTCTTACGGATGAAAGGCAGGCTCAATTAAAAATAATAAACCTAAAGGACTCTGAATTGTCTCCCAGCTAGGTTAACATCAGGCTCTGAACTGCCAGACCACAAATCTTGAATATGTTGACGTTAAATGCCTAATAGGAGCATATGTTATGGATCAAAGAACACACTGATTAATCCAGCAGAGACAAAAGTCTGTCACTTTGGTCATGGTGGCATGATACTGCAGAAGACAGTACTAAGGAAGCAAACGAACAGACAACATGCCAGTGAAAAAAACCAAAAGCTATGAAAGAAGGTTTCGGTGTAAAATGCACTCTTATTAACTTAAATACTTCCACCCAAGGGTGCAGTTTTTATTGTTTTTTTCCTGTTTCTTTTAAAATCATACGGTTCTCAAGACTCAAGAAGAATATGAATGTGGATCTGTTTCCCAGCTGTCATTTACATTGAACCTATTTGAGCAGTTTATGATTTTTATTGTGAAAGCTGTCTACATGAACCTATTTAGGTACACTGGGATGTCACCAGGAAACCAAAGTCTGCAAGCACAGCAATGCTGTCTTCAGGGATACACTGTTTTTCTCCAGTAAGCTTGTTGGCTTGTTTTGCATCTCTGTCAAGCATTTAACTAGAGTAGTATCTTCTTCACGCGCAGTTTTACAGTGATTCTTCACCTGAGAGTGTTTAAACACCCTTTACTTGAAACCTATTTTAAAAGACAAGAAGAAAACATCACCTTTTTTAGTGTTTTCCAGTATTTTTCCACACAGGATGTATCTAGTATGCCTTCCCTAATTGATGCATGCTTCAGAAAACCTTTCCCATAACTCAGAGGAACGTTTATGTTTCAGACATTTTCCATTTAGTTTCAGCATTCACTGGAACTTTTCTCAGACGTTTTCTATCTCTGCACTGTTAGTTTCTTCCTCACAGTAACATTAACTTAATTTAGATTTGAATTAGAAAGGGAAAACCCCACAACTTTGGATAATAAGACTTTCCTGAATTCAAGCCTTAATACTGAAAATATTTCTTGTGCAGGAGGTAGCAGGGCCAATAGTCTGTGAGGATCCTCTGCTTGTAAGCCTGAGGATTTGTACATAGATTACATTCAGAGGCATCTGATTCTTTGGAGAGAATGGGATTCCCAGCACTCCTCTTTTTAGCTTCCAGAAGAGCCTCTGATTAAGCTCTGCTGAAAAGCTCCCAATTCTGCCTGTCATTCACTGGTGTTTTAATGTGTCCCCTACATTTTGAAAAGATAGCTGCCTTCCGCATAATAATATCCTGTGGATGCAGGCATGTAGAGTTACTAAATGTATAATTTATGAATTAGATTTTTCAAAAGTAGTTTGTGGGTGGATACATTAACTTGATGTGTTTTGTAAACTTCCCATCTCATTTTGGCAAAGGAGAAGTTATCAGTGATCTCAGAAGAGAGGTATATACGTGTGCGAGTGTGTGTGCATATTTTATGTTGGTAATACAATCTTTATATCATGATATCTAGCAAGCATGTCAGAAAATACACACACCTACAGTGTTACCTGGCTTTATAGCAAAATGATACTATGGGTTTTCTGAAGGAACAAGCATTGCTACGTTTGGTAGATTCCTTTAACAAGCCACAGCTCCGTTGTGTTTGTCCTCAGCTTGTTCTCGTGCATAATTTAAAAGACAGCTGTCACAGCTACATGCTATCCTGTCTAAAATCTGACGTTTGTACAGTGTTAAATAAACCCCATGCTGTGCTTAATGCCCTCCATGTGAGCCTGCCCATGGCCCTGAGCGGCGGCCGTGGCTGGGCAGAGCCGCGCAGGGTGCAGTACTGCACAGGCTGGGCTTAACCCAAACATGGCTGTGCTGTGAGAAGAGGTTAGAAAAGAAAGGTGAGACTGTTCAGAGTTGTTTGCATTGTTTGCCCTGGACTGTCTCCCAGGGAACACAGTGACCAAAGTCTGAGTGGTGAATGGCTGTGCCATTGCTGGGCTGCTCAGGCAGCACTCTCATCACCTGAAGCTCACCCCAGGATGGGGTGTGTGGCTAATCCCCAGTCTGGAAACAGTTTAGAGGCAAGAGCTTGAGTGGGACAAAATGATGGAAAAACAACAGCGACAACTCATCAAATCATGTCACACTACCAGAATGACCAGGCATTTCTGCAGAAAAGAGTTAAAGTTAATTGCGTGGTAAAGACCATGGGATCAGGATGCTGGTACTCAGGGTCTGATTTATGCACTGCAAATGTGTATATCCTTGGGAGAAAAGGCCATTTCCTGTTTAAAACTTCAGAAATACTAGATTAAACTCTGTGGTTACCAAACCAAACACATTACACTGTTCAGTCCATTAAAACTCTGCAAGCCCGTTACTTATCGTGCCGTGATGCATTGATTGGATTTAATCTTTCCTCCTCCTGAAGTTGTTTTCATTTCCTGCAGCAGTGTGTGCTCCCAGCCACACACCAGCACAGACCCGTCGCTGCCCAGCATTGCAGCCGATTAGAAAATCCTATTGTCACTTGGACAATATTTATATGAAAATAGCTACATCTTATTAATTCTTCTTATTATTATTGTAACAAACCCATGTGAAAACTGGAGCCAGATGGTAATAAGGATACCTGAGCAAGCGGTGTTCTTATCTTTTACCTTTAAATTAGGTCAGCCTCAGAAGCTCTGATACATTCAAATGTTTGCTGCACTACATTATGTTATGAAAAGCACTTTAGAAGCTAAACCCAGAATAAACAAGTTGCTTAAAGGGGGGAAAAAAAAGAGAAGAAAGTGGATTTTGACCTTTACTATAATTGTCCAATAATAGGTTGTTATTTACCAAGTAAGAAAGGTAAATAAGATTATTAGACTAAGTTTCCCTGCTGTGGTTATAAATACACAGGGGCGATGGTGCAGTCAGACCCCTTCTCACACCTACTCATGGACATTTTGTAGAGCTTAGGCTCTCGTAGTTTAAAGGACTAGTTTAAAGGAACTAATGAAACAGAAACTCTCACTAAGTTGGAGCCCAGTGCAAAGCCCTGATAATCAACAGAAGTGTCATAGATAATTAATTTCCATAAAGATCAAGTTCAGAAATCTTTTTCTGTGGAGTTTCTCCATCAGTGCTGATTTCATAATTTAGCTCTGTTTATCCTTAGATTGGTGAGCACATACAAGCTTCTTAAAGGTGTTTTCCAGGTCTGTGATTCTAAATGATTTCCTTTCCCTCTGCTACTCACGTATTTAAAAATCAAAAGCTGTAACAGCAAAAAGATGCTAAACTGCAGTTTTCTTCAGTTTATCTCATTTCAAATCAGGAGAATACTTCTTAAAAACCAACATGTGTTCTCCAAAATCTGTAATACATCCAGTACTGATCCCTTCTGCTGTACATGGCTTTATCCTGGGAGGTGAAACTATTTGCATGATTTTGGTTTCAATTTAAAGAGTTCTTATTAAGAGGTGTTCATCTTTATCTACCTTTTACCATCTTGTGTGTAAATACTATTGGGAGCTTTTTCTAACAAATCTGGGAGAAATGACTGACTTAGTTACTGACTTAGTAATTCATGGCACATGTTTGATGCTTTTTCCTTTCTCTTAAGCACAGAGATCTATCTAAAACTCAGGATTTGCTTAGTGCTTTTCCAGTGTAATGTGGTGATTTTGTAGGCAGAATTAAAGAGATGACTTTGGAGTTCCTCTGGATTTGTTGGGGGATTTAGTTCAGTCAACAACAGCAAAAAAGAAAGGGAAGAATTACTGTTCATGCAACAAACACATCACCTCTGAATGTGAGGGGCAAGAATCCCTGTTATAAAGCAGAATGCAGCCAGAAACTTCAAAGAGTGTCAAGCTGCGATTTTTAAATGCCTAACATCCATTTAATTCAAACCAATGCCCCAATGGAAATGAGATTATTATCTCTGTTAATGTATCTCCAGGAATGTCAAAATCTTTGACTCAGCAGTCAGATATAGTTAGCATTGCATCTTCAGCAAGTCATTTTTAAGATAAGTGTGTCTGAATTGTGTCCTGGCTTTTAAAATCTACTGGCTTTTAAAATGACCATTTGTTGGAGAAAGCATATCAGCAGGAAGAAATTGTGTGAATGTTTTTCCCACCACTGTGGCTATAGCCTTTTGGTTGCTCTGGTAATTACTTGGACTACAGGACTTGTATGATTAGCCTGCAAACTTTGCTCCTACCTGGAAGACAAAGGATTAATCTTTTCAACTGTCACAGGACGCAGCCAGCATTGTACTGTGGGGCAGGGTGGTAATTTCTTCAAGTCGCATGCTTAGAGTTAAAATCTTGCTCTTGCATTGCAATATGTGGCTAGGATTTAAGTATCTGTTTTGTGTGATTAAGAGTAATTCTGAGCAATTAAAGAAAACAGTTCATTTGTGGCAGGTGGCAGAAAGCTAAAGAAGATAATTACTCTTTTTAGCCATCTGTGTTAACTGCCATTAGTGGAATTAAACTGAGATTCACCACTTTGAAATTTGAGGCAAAGTTTCTTTCCCTTAACTACATAATATAACATTGTCTGAAGCCTAATTACAAAAGAAAGTAATTTCACTCTGCTTGCCATGAGGTGCCTATTTGTTCATTTTATTAAGAATGTTTGCACTCCAAGATGATAAATTGAACAACTGCTTGTACGAAATGTCTTTGAATTACGTGTTGGCTCTGAAAAACTCTTCAACTCTGAATGCAAAGTTTATCCTGGAAAGCCCTGATCTTCTGCTGAAAAGCAGAAACATTTCTACCCCTTCCATCAATTGTCACAACACTGAAATAACTCAGAACTCTCTGCTCCTCCCAGGTCTGCTGACCATTGGAGTGCTCACGTTGCTGCTCATATCCTTGGTTAAATGATCAGGAATCATGTCACTGTTGTACCTAAGCTGCAGAATGGCTGTGAGCAGTTACAGAAGTATTTGTTGAGACATGGAAAATATATATCATCAAAGCAAAAGAGTGGGCATGGGAAATCTTTCCTCAAACAGGCAGCAGCTGGAGGAATGAACACACAGTGTAGGTATTCCTGCCTCTTGAAACTATCAGAAGCCTACCAGGAGTACAACCCCATTCTTTATCTGGAAGGCAGTGTAATGGGTGTATAGCACCAAGCAGTTATAGACTGATGCAAACTCTGGCAAATCACTCATGGCTGAAATTCTAGCATGTTTTCCCTGATTTCTCTCTTTTCTGGAAGGTGCAAGGAGGCTGTTTTCATGAACACAGTACTTGGCTTGTGTGTGACATTCTGCTATCAATTGCATCTACTTTCACTTTGAGTATTAGGATTCTGGTAAAATGAATGTCTCACACTGTAACCACACAAAGACACTGACCCGGCCACTGTATCAGCTGGGCTAAAAGTTACTCTGGAGTGATTGTAAACGTTTCCAAATACTAATGATGCTTTTGAGTACTGGAGTGCTCGGGCTTGGGACTTTTTTTCTGGTAAACGTTACGCTTAATCACCAGTAGGAGTGTTCCTGTTCACAGGATGATCCCAGCTAATTACTGAATCTTTCTTACTGACTAAATGCAAGTACATTTCATTTAAAAGTGGGTGGCTTATCTCAAAGGAATTATAGTGGCCTGTAATGATTGCAATGATCAATTACAAATCTGAGAATGTATGAGGTTTCCTTCTGTGTGTAAAATAGTTTACAATTGTATTTTTCAAACCCTGAATCTGTATTTAATGGTGGTAATTGTATAATTCTGTGCTACAATTATTCTTTAGCAAGGAGAGAAAGAGGACTCTGACAAGAGCATCGTGCAACAGGTCTGGTTTCAGAAGGTATCATGCTGTAAAGGCTGAACAGAACAGTGATCTGAAGTGGTCTTTAAAGTCAAATGGTTACAGTCTGAGCTTCAGCTGATACAACAGACACATAAGAAATGAAGGACTGATGATAGGATCCCCAAAACTTTAGTCCTTACAACTTATTTATTAACAGCACTATTTGTGTGATGGGCTTTCTGATGACAGCATGGGCTGCTGCTCCAGGAGCAGCAACTCTGACGTTGCCAGTCTAACTGTTTTCAGCAGACTCTGTATGAGAAGATAGTTCTAGGTGATTTGTGAATACCTAGTCTGTGTTGGCAAACTTGGATGAACAAAAGCTGCTTTCTGTTGCCAAGAAATTGGAAGTTTCAGGCTGTTGGGCCAAGCTGAGCTGTAGCTGCATTAATACCCCGTTGCATGGATTAGATGTGATTCTCTATAGTTTCTTGCCACGTTTATTGTGCTTTGGTCCATAAGTCATTGCAATGTTCCTTTAGCTAGTGAAATGTCTTTATTTGAAATAAAGAGGATATTTGCTATGGAGGAAATATAAACAAGTTGAATTCTAATGGATAACTTTATGTTAAATACACAGGGCAGTTATTCAACTCTCCTCTATGAAGCAGAAATACTGGAACTGGTGTTGCTAGGCCTGCTTTGCTGCACAGCTGCATGTCCTTCCTAGATACTTCTTACTTCATTATTCCTTTTCTGAGCTGTGTTCTGGGTATTTGGTACAAAAGAAAGAAGGGAGTGGGAGGCAGAAATTGTGCAGAAGAACAAAAGGCCTTCAAAGAACTCTTTTAGACACATTTCACACCTTAATTGATTAAATTGTACAGAAGATGCCATGTCTGTAGTATACAACTCCCCAGGTGCTCTCAGCTACAATATCTGCCGCTGTTTATATTCAAACTAGGTAATTTAATACACTTGTATCTGTATATATTGTACAGTGAAAGCAAATGGATGTGAATTTTGACTTGGAACAAAGTAAATGCCCTTTGAAGAGATACTGCCTCTCTCCTTGGACCTTATTGTTCATCTCTGAAATCTAAGCAACATTAAAACCAGCACATTATGCTGAGATACAAGCTCTGTGTTCAATGAGTGCACAATGTCACTAACATGACATACATGCACAAAAAAGAAGTATGTATCGTGTCAGTTGGCAAATCAGCTACTGCCTGGTGTTCCCCAAGGGAGGGATTCATGCATGAGGCTGCCAAAAGAAGGGTCATGATTCAGTTTGGCAGGGGTGTAGCCTGGACACATTTTCCTTTAATTGCTCCTTGTCATGTGAGATGTGGTCCTGGGTGACACTGTGGCTAGAATAATACAGAAAATAAATACACACAATCTCATACATGCCAGCATCTCTAAATGCTCTGTTTATTTTGCCAGTGATCATTAAGGATAAAAATAATTCAGTGTTTCGTTTTGTTCCACTTTTTTTTCCCCATCCTTTCTGCCTGAATGATGCAGGAGTCAACATAAAGGAACCATAGTATGTTAAAACAGCATCATTTTTTCCTGGCCGACTTCTAATCTTAATCAAACTGCTTGTGCTTCACTTTGTAACTTCATCAACACAGGGAAGAAAGGCTAAAGATACTTCTTAAGTTTCCCTGTAAAGCCTGATGGCTACGGATGTCCTACAGTTTCTTCACAGCGGGAAACACTGTAATTGTCAGCTTTATGTTTCTCCCCTAAAGAGCTGTTCTCTGGTGAAGGGAGGGGGAAAAAAACCTGGACAAGATTTTACAAATTTGGCATATAGTAGAGCAACTGCAGAGGCTGAGAATGACTCAGCAGCTACAAAACACAGGAAAGAATACCATCCTGCATGTAATGACACCTCTCCCTTTGAAACTGTGCAAGACACAAGCCAGGTTTGATTAATTGGAGGTACAGTTTCTAGAACAGGGACGATTAGGGAGGAAGAAACTGCATATATGATTATACTTTGGGGTGGCTTTGCTGGAAAGGAAGAAAATACAGGGAGGGCTGGAGTGAATGGGGACTGGAGGGATTGGGGTTTTGTATTAATGCACGACTGAGATACACTTAGAGGTAATGTATAAGGCTGCCAGAAGGCAATTCTACAGGCTGTGTATTATTACAGTGGCCCCTTTTCTGGGCTCACATCTCATAAAATGATGTAAACTGATTGTGAATGACTGAGGAGGATTCCACTGTCATTACAGTACCACTGTCTGCAGAGGTGTCCTGGCCTGTTCCACCTGTCCCCCAAGGCAGGAGTGCCGCTTTGCCCCGGGCGTGCTCACCAGCCCCAGGTCAGCTGGAGGGTTCATGGCCCAGGGCTGAGGTTATGGCAGAGGCAGATGAGGTGGGGTGGCAGAGGATGGCTGTGAGGCAGCACCCTCGGCACATAAGCAAGCAGACGGGATACTTCACACACAACAGGAGTGGGGACCCAAAAAGTTGGGCCTGAAGTCCCCAAAAAAACAGCACACAGAGCCTAACCACTTTGGCTTTCCAGCAGATCCTTTACAGGCTCCAAGAGAAAGGTCTTTGTTTCACCTGTCCCCAGTAAGCTCTCTGACTCCTTGTGCAATTATCATTAAGAGTGTGTCCAGTGTTTGAAGGAGTCAGCCATTTAATTGCATAAAAGGAAAGGTTTAACCACAAAAGCTGACAGGCACTCCCACAATTATCATTTATCAGCCAAACAGAATGTTCTCAGGTTCTGTATTCATCAAATGTTTATCGATTTAAGCTTTAGGCATTTTACAGGATTAGAAATTATTACTTCTGATTTAAACAGTGTTTAGAGGACAGAAATCAAATACAGACCATTGTGTTTATAAAACAACTGGTTTCTAAAGAATTGCAAAACAGGAAGCATTAGAGAACTTGAGCCTCTCTCCAGTGCTTTGGAACTAACTAATATTTGCAGGATCACTGGATCACACAATGGCAGGGTTTGGAAGGGACCTCTGGAGACCATATAGTCCAACCCCCATGCTAAAGCAGGTTCACCTGTATAATGGTCTCTATATACAGCCAAGGATTAAAAATATAGTGGGCCCATTTTTTACTTAGAGAGACTTTGCTCTTTCCCATGACTCCAGAGTAATAGAGGATATCAGATCCCCTGAACATCCTTGCAGTTCATGTAAGAACACAGAAATATAGAGGGCTGCTTC
Organism: Urocolius indicus; assembly: GCA_013401255.1. Classification (NCBI taxonomy): domain Eukaryota; kingdom Metazoa; phylum Chordata; class Aves; order Coliiformes; family Coliidae; genus Urocolius; species Urocolius indicus. Next base: position 350,217 of record WBNH01010855.1, on the reverse strand, counting down.
TTGCTCTTACCTGGTTCGAGCAGTCAGTTTATTTATCAGCCTGAAAAATGACAGAACTCCTTTGTTTTTCATTTTAAATGCAGAAAGGAATCATGAATTTGAACATTACCGGGACCAGTACTTGGTCACTCAAGAGAGCTACTGTCCAATTTTGAGGGGAGTCTTCCCCTCATTTCAGGGGAAGCTGATCACCAGAGATGTGGTCACCATTAACCAGAAATGACATGTGTCTCGGGAGAACAAAGCACTCCCAAGCTCTGTGTCCAGGATGTACATGTAAATATATTATCTATTGAACTGCTTCTCTGAAACATCTTAATCACATCAAACTAATAACCCCCTGAACACAGAGTGGGGCTGAGCAGTGACGAGTCACACGTGCCATGGCTGAGCCGCCGAGCCTGCCCAGGCTGTCCCCTGCCAGCACACGCAGCTCTGCTCAATTCGCTCTGCTCCACCCACCCTAGGTACGTTTTCTGTGTCTCACCTTCAGCCCTGATCTTCCCTCAAGGAAGTTCATTTCTACATACAAAATGTATTAGCATTCCATGTTTTACCTCAGCCTTTATAGCCTTGTCCTATATGTGACCATAAAAGTGTGAAATTTGTTTATAGCTGAAACTTGTTTTACGTGAAGGGCATCTTACACAGCAATTTGTCAGTGGCTAAAGAGCCTGGGGCTAGGAGTAGACATTTACTTACAGAATCTTTAGACTATTTTAAACAGACCTTTGGGACCTCCCCACTGACCACCCTATAACATGCCCTTCTGTAGCATCTCAATTTTAATTGACTAACCTCAACACTGGCTGTTCAAAATCACTTTAACCTAAACATGCCCCTGGTCTGAAGCTCCTAATGACCTTCCCCTGGCCCTAAACACATATGGCTGAGACAATGCAAACATCATTTGGAAGATGAGTAAATTCAATAACTCAATTACCACTGCACCAAAATAACATTTATCAAACTCTGGCCACGGTGGTTTGTATCTTTAGCTCTCTCTGTTTCAATGGCTCGGCATTTGGGTGAAAGTAACTAATCGATTTAGGAATGATTAAATAGAAATTTGTAACACTTGGCATTATTAAACCTTCAATCTTCATTACAACTGCTTAACGATTACATCATGGGCTGTGTAAAATAAATTAACAGTAGCTGGAAACAATCTCATCATAAATAAAGACAGCAAAGGTATTAGACTAGCGTTCAATAGAAAGGCTAATAAAAATACATATATTGTAGCATTATTAGGAGGTTGTAAATACTGTGGTTTGGGGGAGTTTGAAGACTGGAAAATGTAAAAAGCCCACCCCCCTCCAGCTAGTATCTAACATTGAACTCGTTTGTTTTAAAAGGTCTAATTTAGTAGTAGAGCCAGCAGCTTGAGGGCTAGAGATGAATAACAGGTCACCCCTTCATCCTTCTCTAAACTAGAAGAAATGCTTCCTCTACAGCCAGCTTGAATCTCAGATTCTCCTCATGGGCTCCACACTCTTATCCTTTGCCTGAAGTTTGGTGAGCTTTTAGTTTCACCTGCTCCTTCAGACATTCAGAGGTCATCTCCTTTCCCTCTTCCAGGAGCAAAACATTCAACATTTTATAAAAATAATTCTGCAAATACTGTAAAGTACTTTCACCTGTTTTCCTACTGTCTGTGTTCAAAGCCTGATGTTCCCACAGACATCCAAACTGGGCAAACCAGTCTGTAGATGAGCCACCTATTTTGAAAGCATCTCTGCTGTTACTGCGTAATGAAACACGTGCCTTTAAAAATCCCCCTGGCTAGCTGTTCCATAGACACCTCTGATCTGTGGATCACTACAGCTATCTACTGATTTATAAAGTGATATGATGGAAAATTATTTTTGAGCTCCTCTAGACAGAACAATGGGTATAAGGGCACATTCAGGGGGCGTGAAAGCAGCTTGTGGGTACTGTCCTGCTTGACACTGTCAGCAAGGCTACTCTGAGATCTGAGAGGACTTTCCAGGTGGCTGCAAAGGTATTTGCTCTTTTCTCTTTGGACTTATGCCACAGTTTGCTTGGCTGATATTGGAGAATGTGGGCCAGAAAGTGCCAAACCAAAATCATAACCTCTGCCTCTGCACGTAGGTTCCAAAAATAAAGTAGCCTTTTCTTTAATTTTCTACTACTACCTCTTCTAGGCATTGACAGAGAAACAAGCAATGAACCTGGTGCTGAGTGACTAATGAAGTAAAAGCAAATACATAAACAAAAAGGTTTAATGTACCAAATAGTATTCAGCCACTTGGAAAGTGTTAAAGAACACAAAGAGGGTTTGCAACACCCTGGCCATGAAAAATAATTTACATCACAACTCTCCTCCTGTTAAACTACAATGTAAATTTAAATCACCACATCCCATGACACAGAATAAATAATAAATGAAATGATATTGACAGTGGTAAATTTAGACCCTTGCTTCTTTTTCAGAAATGATTCAAAAGAAAAGATAGCTACATTAAAGTGACTCAGGCCTATAATTTTCTTCCAGTCCCAGGCAGATAGCAAATGCCATTATTATGTTCAAAGTTGTGGGTTTTTTAAAGCTCAGAAAACAGGCCATTAAGCAAAAGCAATCAGCATGGGGTATAACCAATCTGGGCCTGCATTCATTTATTTATTTATCCATTCATTTATTTAGAAATTTAAAGATTTTTCTTAAGTGAAGGCAAAAAAAAAAAAAAAAAAGAAAACCCTAAAGATGAACCTTCAGGTATAAAGGCAGCAAGCTGTGAAACGAGCTGTAAAACTAACAAGATGGTTCTTAATCCTCCAAAGTTAGAGCAGACATGCCTACTGGTCCAGGAGGATAAATGGAAATGGAGATGTAAGGCTTGAATTCAAAGTATAGCATTATTAAACCAAAGGCCATCAGGTTACAATCAGCTATGAAGTGATTAACCGATTTATACTTGTATACCACTTGATTATAGTTCTTACTTGTTTGCATGTGAATGCACGCAATTAGTGTCCTCTCCATTAGGAGGGGGCTGCTGACTGTGAGCAGTTGCTGCTTTGCCATAAAGAAAAGCAGTAATTCCTTTGTAAAGTGAAAGCATCCAACTTTACTGCTAATGGTCACTGTAAGGTTATTTTCTGTTATCCCATCCCATAAAAAGCATCTTTAGTATGAAGAGAAATAATATGAAGAGTGGGTAGAATGGTGTGCTGAAGAAGACAGGAATATTAGTAGAACTGGATCTGGAGTAATAGCACCACTACCCAAACCCCCAGAACCACAAATCACAGTACTGTCATTTCTGACATGTCACATAGCAGTTACCTCCAGCCACACAGGACTGGGAGTTTAACAGTTAACATTACAATACTTTAATGTCACTGTTTTAAACAGATTTAATCTAAGAATGTATTTTACACCCTAAAGCTGGCATGGTAATGCAGCAGACCTCAAAGTGAAATATTTTGTCTCACTGAAATCAATTGAAGTGTTTACATTAACTTTGGTGTGTAGTGAATTAGCCCTCACTCGGCTCGTGGCATTAACTGACAGATTATTACAACAAAGTGCTTGGACCCTAGAATATTTCCTAAATGTGTTATTAATTATTACCGACCGTATCACCGTCATTAACATGAAATACATAGCACACTTTTCCCACTCAGAGCAAGGTGGGTACCACATCTCACTTAGTGGACAAGGCAGCTGTTATTCAACTTCCACAAATATGATTTTGGGAAGTTCTGCTCCTTTTACAAGTGTGTTCAGCTAATCAGCTGTGAAGTCTCACATGTTAAATAGAAAAGTATTAAAGCCATGGATTGATTGTGGGCTGGGAACTGGAAAAGGTGTTTTATCTCAAGGCTACTAATTTGATTTGTACCAGGTCAGTGGTTGCCGAAATCCGTCCCAGCTGACTGAGCATCACTGTTCTGAGGGAAGGGCTTGGGTGGGCCTTGTTCAGCATCTGGGGAATGCCATTACAATCCTACAGCAATCAATATCCTTCAAACACAGCCGAGATGCTAAACCACAAAGTATTAGCCTATTGTTACAAAGCAAAAGGTTTCCAAGTTGTATTGAAGTAACAGGGGAGGATGTTTATTCTGTTTCTGGCTGTTTCATATCACACTGCGTTTCTCTAAAAAGAGAGCTTGTCCTTAAAAGGCAAAGGAAGCTGATGGAACTGATTCAGAGAGATGAAGCACGTTTCTACACCCACAGCCTCAGAAGCCAAGTCCAAAGATGCTATGAAGGCAACAGGAGGATTTCTGTAGACTTCAAACACTTTTGCATCAGCTCTGGGGATCACGTGTCCCTTGAGAACCTGAAAAGTATCAAAGAGTCTAGAGATTCAGCTGCTTCTACTTCAGTTTATTTTATGACCACACCACACCATCTCAGAGATTATTTTTGTGACTGATAGAAATGCAATTTGTGTAGGGCAGGCCTAACATCATCAGTGCCACAGCCTAAGACAATTGCTTCTCAGAGCTGCATCTTGCTTCATCAGACCCTGGTGAGAGAGATTCTACTTTCATTATTTTTCAAAATAATATTATCTTGACCAGAAAATGTGAAATACACCTTCACTTTTGATAGCCTGGTGAGGTGCATTTGCATTAACTCCTCAGGCTAGAATATAAATTTAGGATTTGGTTGGTGGTCTGAACTAATCCCCACTTTACTGTCTATGGTCCTCATGGCTTGAACATTAGTGACACAAACAAGTATTTCTAGTTCCTTATCTAAGGCTGATCCTGTATTCCATTCATATGAGTGATAGAAATAAATAGTTTATGCCATACACACATGCTGCAGGAAGATGAGACTTTGTATCTGAATTTCTACGTCTTTATTTTGGCCAAAATATTTGCAGGGTGCTATAAACTCCGCAGTATCATGACATCTGCTCAGTAATTCAGGCACTGAAAACAACCAGTAAGAAACAGACAGCTGCTTTTAAACGGTGGTTGCAAAGGTGTTACAACCAAGACTAATGAATTAATAGTTGAGTTTGGTCCCAATGCCTGAGCTTGTGTACATTATTTAATCTCTCTATCTGGAAGGTGCTGTACCACTGAGCTGTGTCTACTTGGACTTTTAGTTCAGTCCCAAGAGGCGTGAAGCTTGGGCAGGCAGCTGAGCTTGGTTATCAGTGACAATGACTGGGCATCTTTTCAAATGTTTAACTTTGTTAAGCTTTGTTTAGCTTTCGCAGGCAGTTTTAAGACTTGCTACTGATGTCCATCCCAGGAAGCTCTGCACTAAGCCAACTGCAGAGTAATTGACAGCAGATGTAGGGCAGTTTTGCAATAGGCATAGTTGAACTGTTATCATTTCACATGGTGGCAGATGATCCTTCCTGTCTTCTCGGAAAAGAGACACCGAAATGATTCCTTAAACAGCAACGTGTCTCTCATGGTATGGCTATAGCCATCAACTGCCCCAGTCTTTGGGATACCGGGAACAGTTAGGACTCAGACATGGTGAAGATGTTGTAGTTCAGCTCTCTGCACTTCCCTATAGTAGTTGTTCTATTATTGTTCATTTATGGAGAAATAAAGAGTAGAATGTGGAACAGTAAGGCTAATCTAAACCATTTCAGCTAGATGTGTTTTAGTTGGCAGGATAATAATAACCTAGTAACAAGCTCCCAACAGCATTGGGTGTACCACAGAACGAACACAGGCTGCACTCGTAAATGTCCAAGTGTTTATGGAGGGGGATAAATTTATTCCCAGAGTTCACCAGCTGCTACTGAGCAAGTTTCTCACTATTCTGTTTCAGATTTTCCATAGGTGTTTCTGGGGAGCTGTGCCTAGTCACGCACATAAATCATCTGGGTGTTATCAGAGTGCTGGGAGTAAGTGTTGGCTGCAAAGAACCATCAAATTGTCAGCCATCTGACTACCTGACACTATTTTAATTTTGTATAAAATGTACACACCTACTTGTGTCAGTCTGGTGTGTGGAAGACATGAGCACAGATACTCTGATTATGTTTGAATTCCAAAACTGGGGGAAACCTGTAATCAAATGTGACCTCTGAGAAAGCTGTACTGGAGTGTGCCTTCTCTGAGCTGCTGTTGTACTTCGACTTACATTGGGAGGAATATTTGAAGCTATAGCAGGAGGTAGATGCCATAGGACATCTCAATCAGCTCAAAAGTAAAATTAGCACACTGATAAAAATGGGGGAGAACTAAAGACTTTTCCTTGAGTTTCAGCCTCTCACGTCTCCTTTCTAAACTCTCAAGTTTGGGCCTCAAAAGATAAAGGAGAAAAGGACATCAGTCCACTTAAGTTGGCACATCAATTTCATTAACTTGCTAGTGCCTATATACTGATTTTCTTAAAGAACACAAAAGAACACACATCTCGAATGCACCTGTAACCTCACCTTTTCTTTGCATGTGTAAAGCTCTGAGGACTTCATCTAAAGTTATGATTAAATGAAGAGAAGCCTAATGTAACCAGGTGGACTTTTGTTTAAACAGCAATTTTAGTTTCAAATGTAATGTTTGTATAGGCATCTTTCTTTGGGTATTCTCAAAACAGATTTGAACTTGGAAAGCTGAATTAGAAACCTCTGAAAAATGCAATTACCATTTGGGTACCAAACCAGCCATACTTGTATTGGTGCAAATGGTACCATTCTAACACAATAATCAAATGAGTTTCCCATAAACTCTGCTGTAATCCAATAAAGTAACAGCCTTTATTTTTTTTTCCTTTTAAACCTTTATCAATCTCAATCTGTAATATTTACATACATATTGCAGATAGGGGATGAAAGGGAACTGGAATAACTGACAAGCAAACTGAGATAAATGAGAAATAACCTATCATTATGGCAAAAAAAGCAAAAGGCAGCATTATGTAGAAACTTTAGCAAGTAATTAATGATCTATCTGGGAATAATTACATGTGACTCACTGCTCCCATTTTCTTAAATGAAATTTAAAAGCTATTAAATATCCCCTGAACAATAAACAGCATGTGAGATGCTGCTTTGCTGCTTTTGTCCACAAAATTGTATCTTCATCAGTGAATGCGGACAGTCTCAAGGAAGAGAGGCTGAGCAGATACAGCTGCCAGGTAGTGAAGGATGTGCATGCTGGTAATGAAAAGGCTGAGATAGTGGCTAAGGAGGTGCACAGCCTTGCAGATCCACAGTGACACTGTCACCTGCACTGTACAACTCTCAGTAGCAGACTGCCTTTTTGTGGGCAGTGCAACAAGGGAGAGAAGGTCCCAGTGTGTGCCTGTCACAAACACTGTAACGGGCAGTCCCGATGGGCAAGCCCAGGATGTGGGAGAATGATGCTCCACCATGTGCAAGGGACTAAGGGAGCAGAAGGGTCTAAGGGGATCTAACTGACCTCAATACCCCACACCCCAGCCATGTTTGGTCCCCTCAGGGTTTCAGTGTGACACTCCTGGCATTACGCTGCCTTTTGTGCTATAGAAACAAACATGGTGAGGAGTTTAACCATCAGAGATATCCAAGAGGACCCAGATAAGGAAGAATCTGATCCAGTGAGCGGCTCAAGTTCAGCAGGACAGATGGAAAACTCATTTCCATTCCCTTTTCCTCTGCAAAGAGATAAAGCATTACTGTGGATAGTGTGGATTTGAGGAGGACGTTGCACTCAGGTTTCTTACCGAATACCTCGAGGACGAGATTATTATGAAAGGATCAGCTGCATTATTTTAAAAAGAAACCAATTCAAGTACTTTCTTTAAAGCACCCAGTGCTATCAGTACAGATGGGGATGGAATGAGCCTATGTCAAGGACTGAGCTGCTCAAGGTTAGGCGACTCAAGCAAGAACTGGTTTGGTTTTGCATCTTGGCTTAGGTAGAAGGAAACTGCTGATTTGCTTGAGGCAGTGTTGGCGATGTGCAAAAAGAGAATTTAGATCTCCTGGGGATTTCAAAATGCAACTAAATCATTTAGCCATTTCTATTTGACCCAGTTAATGCTTTTGTGTCAAGTCCTGTATCAGTTCTACTTCTTTATCATGTTTTAGGATGAGATTATTCTGCCTTTATGTTAAGATTCCATCCTATTTAACTGCCTAGACAGTAATCTTTCTGGGCAAAGTCTGGTTCTTACTCTATGTTTGTAAAGGTATACATGATGAAGTCTGTGTTTCAGCTGCATGTTCTAATTATCAATAAAGAATGAAGCAGTCCAAAAGCAAAGAACACACAATCATAAAAGTTATCCTCATGGAGCAAAACTAACTCTTACAGTGCACAGCTGTTACACTTGATGGCTACAGCTGCCTTTTTCTAAAGCTAAAATTTGCTTAAAATTGTACAGAAGTTTCATTTCTGTGTCTGTTTTAATGCAGTTCACATACAAACTAAAGATCCTGCCAAAAAGAATTCCATCCAAACATCAGCAACCCTGAAATACTCCATTTCAAAAGACACAGCCTTTGCCATTAAATGCTTTTTTTTCACCAAAAATACGATATTATGCAAACATGGGAAGTGTTTGAGATGATTTAGTGCCATTATTGGTGTTCTGTATAAGCACTAATGACCTTGCATAAAGCAGGCATAAATTATTTTCACGTATCATCCCTCCAGTAGCTTTATGAAAATGCAATGTAGTGACTGTGTGCTTAGCTCTTCAGTTAAATGCCAGAGAAAAAGTGACTTTGGTAAGGTTTTGCCACTTGATTTCATGGGATGATCCCATTCCCAAAAGTGATAATAACCTACTTTCATGCTAAAGGGCAGTGATTTGAAGGAATATATTAAAAATGATAGCTGTTGCATCTGGCATTTAATTTCAACTCAAATTGCAATTTGATTGGGAAGATATTTATTTGAAATAACCCAATGCAAGCATTTAAAGACAACTTTTGTATCAGAAAAGAAGAAAAACGAATACTTTTCATGCAAAGTTTCACATTTTTCTGTACTAAACCATAGACAGACCACATTCACATTTAACTTTTCACAGCCCACATGATGAGATACATAGAGAATATATGCTTAAGAACATGACTTAGTTTTACCCACACAAACTGAGAGAAATGCAGTGCAAAGACCTACTCAGTTTAGATGATATTCCCAAGCCAATGTACATAGTGAGGAAAAACCAGTTTCACATAGTTAGGTACTCTGTATTCTACAAACTAAACCAGATGTATCTGTAAACATGTCTGTGGCAAAGAGATCAGCTTTAACTTGAACTTCTGGATCCAGGTGTGATTTTCTGAAGGTAAGGTGTTCACAGCTGCAGTGCTGGATTTGACCATTTACTAACCTTTCACTTGAGGTGCTTGCTTTAGAAAGTGGCTTACATAGCTTGCCTGCTCTTCCTCCAGGAATCTTTCTGGAACTAAAATGCTGTGTTTGAAGTATTCTCCATCAATTGAAGAGAAATGCAACACAGTGGAGGAACATGTGTGAAATCCTCTTTGTGAAAGTTCAGTTTCCCCTGGTGATTGTGGATTAAATTCTCTCACCTTCAGCATTTTCTCCTCCAAAGAACCACAGATATTTCGCATTATGTAGTAAATACATAACAACTTGATAGATATATTACTTTAGCTGTTTCATATCCCTGGATCAACAAGAACATAAGAAGTGTGAGAAAACAGTGGCATTAAGATTTTTTACACAATAGGCAACATATTCTGGCATGTCCTCTCAACAGGGTTAGTTTTTGTTGAAGGGCTCCTCTTGTGTTTGCTTAGTCTGGTGGAGAGCAGCCCTCCTGTGGAAACTACACCTGAGCTGAAAAAAGGGATCGTGGAAGCAGCTTGTGAGCGTCACGAGCTCAAGCTGCTGCTTATGACAGCATACAATTAAAACCAGTGCTACATTTGGACTGGGATCAGTGTGTGGGTGAGCTTGAGACAGGGCAGCACTTCATTTAAACTTCAGTGCAAAGCCAAGCTCCAGAAGACATGATGCTATGTGGGGTGAGGAGCAGTGGACCTCACCCAGCAAACCATGGCCAAGTCTTCCAGCTTCAACTTGAAGGCACTTACCCAGTTCTCAGCTGATACAATAGATCACTCTGTTTCCAGTGCCAGTTTTTGCTAGCCAGGAAATACATGCTGAATTGCATCATAAGGAAAACAGAACAGGGATTATTTGGTTTTATTTCTATTTCTCCTGAATTCATAGCTTAGCAATGGTGTAGTTCAGTGAACGAGCACCTCCTAGACGTGTGTGCTTTTCTGTACGTAAGGAAAGAAATGACAAGCTTGGAGCAGTGTCACCTCTTCTGCTTTCCCAGTGTATAGGGAAAATACGGCTAATTGTTATCTTTGGCCTCCGTATGACTATATGAAGGCAATGCACATAAAATACGTGTTGACAGAAAGCTGAAGTGCCCTGCTTCTTTCTTTTTGATCATCTCAGCTTTAAATAGCTTTGACTCTATGTAATTCTTCCTTTCCATTTAATTTGTGGGTTGAAGAAGTGAAAACAACTGTTTCCAGAGATAATACTAAGGAATTAAAATTATATTGTCCTTTAGTTCCTTGCTCCTATGCTGGTAAATTAATTCATAAATGGGAATATTAATACTTATGATGAAAATACATCTTATAATTGCCCTGCTTAATAGATAAAAACCCAAGAGAAAGACAAAGCAAAAAAATGAATTAAAGAAAATGAGTGTTTTCATTTTGGGCATGAAGTTTTGAGTTGCAAATGAAGATAAGAAAATGAACCGTATTTCCTGTTTATGTTAGTGAGATTCTCATTAAGGTGTCTCCTCTTTGACCTATGTTGTTATGAGAAAGAAACTAAGGCAAGTAAGCTTATACTAATGAGAGGCGAGAATATCCCTGCTTTTTCACAATTAGAATAAATGTACTGGGGAGCCAGATGGGACCTTTAAAATGTTCCACAATTATATGCCTGTCACAGATAATGGCCAAGACCCCACAATGGCCATTTTAAAGCAACACTTAAATGAACAGATTAGCAGACTTCTCTTTTTTTTTTTCGAGATTCATTTTCCCTCTTTTAGTTGTGTTTTGATGTTTGGCGAGTTCTGAGGAAGAGAGAAGGGTGGGAAAGAAGTGATTTACTGCAATGTTTTCATTTTAAATGATAAATTTCATACAGCCTAAGTAGAAACAGTTTTTTACTTGATAAAAGGACAGCTGAATGAATAGAACCAGTGCCTATGGTGGCTTTCATAAGCAGCAACTAATTCTGTTGTTTTTATCTAACTGAAACACCAGTGTCCTTGCTTCTTCCACAACCTACGGTGTTGCAGCTCTGCTTATAATCCTCCTGCCTTCCTCACGCGCCTTTCACACCTCCCAAGGCTCCGCCACGCTGGCTACTCCAAACTGTACCGTTCCTGGGCTTTAGGTCTTTCTCTGTATTGAGTGCCTTTTGAGTGTGTGAATGTGATTTTGTAGGCTTGCCTCTTGCTGATCAAAGAATACCCTTTATTTTCTTTAGAATACACATTTCCTGAATGGGTTTATTCGTGATGTTTCTAAAAAGTCTGTAAAAGAACGACAAAAGGAGTCAGAGTGCTTGTGCTCAAATACACCCTTGTTGTTCAGGGACTTCAGAGGCACTTGTTCATCTACGTTAGATATTGGTAATCACCAAAAACCACACCCCTTCAGAGTATCTTAAACTGGACATTACCATGTGAAGTGAAGGGAGAGGTCAATTCCTACAAGACTGCCTGAGCATCTTTTTATTGTGCAGTCTGGTGCAGTTCAGATGTGTATTTCCAAACCTCACAGTGCCTTCCCTAAAGACCTCACTGGTACTTCTATTAGAGAGCCTGTGCCAAGAACAGGTGGGGTTCTGAGTGAGTTTGGATGATCATGAAGAGGAGAAAACTCCACATGAGGAGTCTCTCTCAATGTGAGTACAACAGAAAGTAGTGAAAAGCTGCTTCGAAATTTGAAAACCACTGCTGCTGAACTTGACTTAACTCTGAAAATAATGCAGGAAGCAAGGAACCAACACCAGTCTTAAATCTGTCTGTGGCATAAGGACCATGGGTTTACTGAACTATACTGACTGCTGAAAAAGGCCATTCAGGAAAACATATTTTGGCACTATAAACAAAGTCCAATTATTTCATTTTACTGTGGCATTCAACAAAATTACCAATAAATAAAACGGTTGGCAAGGCTTTCATATCCATGAGAGTATCCAGCAGTTTAACAAACAAAACAATCTAGTTATGAGTGTTATAAAGTGAGTAATAGACACAGTGGGCCCAATTTTCCAAACTTTACAATAACCTGAAAAGCCCTGCAGAGTGGTTGTTTTTCACTTGTTCATTTTACTTCCTTCACTGGGGCTCATAATTAATTTAAACTGTATAAGTCAAGAACAGTTGTTTCATTGCATAGCCAACTTGTAAGAGTTTTTAAATTGTGGAAATGCTTATTGGAAAGAATTATGGAAAAGTTGAAATTGCAATTGTATCTACCTCGGGCACTTGCACAGAATTCAGCATTGCTTAAGGTAAATATTAGAGGTTTTTCCATCTCTCCTCAGAGATATTGTTTGCCTGAAACATAGTGGTTCCTGGTGGTGGTCCTGAAGGTGAGTAAGGGCTGTTTGCACAGAAGGCCACGTTAAGCACTCAACAAATTTAGGGCTTGTCTAAACTTCAGAAGGATGGGGTATGATTTCAAGGCAAGAGAGATGAAAAGATTAGTGCCTGTCAGCTTAGTTGCTTACCCTGACCATGTATAGGCTGTCAAGTCTTCGCAGTTACAAGGCAGACCCTGTAACTGTGGTGGAATAGGAGCTTATAGACAAGAAGTTATTGACGGTCAGCTGACGAATGGTAACTCATTAAGCCATGGTAATATTATTGCTTGCAATGCTCTGTCCATACAGTTAATCAATTTTCTAAGTGAATAAAACTGAATTAAGGCTGTTTTAATTCCGAATGAGAATGTCGACACAAGCATTTAGTGAAGTTTGACTAATCAATTTAAAACAAACTTAGATTTGTTTCTCTCCATAGCCATATGTAGATTACTCTGGGACAGGTTTTATGCAGCTACTGCAGGCTTAGTCCCCTGAAAAGCCCAACTTAATCCAGTCCTCACTCTATAGAGATGGAAATCCTGTGCCACAAGACAAGGCTATAAGGCTGAGTATCTCAGCTCAGCATCTACTCTGCTGTGATTTGATACCTGTTACATATGACAAATATTTAGGCACTTTTTATCAAGTGGATGATGAACTGGGCAAGAAAAAACACCACATGGAGAAAAAGAATATAAGTAATTGTTACAGATTACACATTGGCTCTTCATGTGTCCATCAGCATCTCACCTCAAGTGTGCAGGGACAAACACAACCAAGTTGCAAGAACAAAGCACATTTGGTTAAGAAAAAGAGCTGATAAAAACATACGGAATAACACATAGAGAAAAATCCAAAGAAGTCTTTTCTCTCAGTACTTCGGGAGTTACATTAGCCATTCAGTCCTCATTCATGACCATGCACAGGAATGTGTGCAACTTGTCTCATTTTTAACTGCACAGCAGTGAAAGAATAATAGCAACACTGAGAGTGTTAACGCCCTTTGAACTACCGCTATGCTTCAGAGTTAACATGTCATTGCAAGAAATTCTGCCATTCCTCATTTCTCTGAAAGCTTATTTCACCTTGGCATCTTTCACATACAGCTTCAAGCTCCTGCCCTTCAATTTATATGCTGAAGATTTATTTCAAATCCAAAGGGACTACAGACTTACTTTGTCTTCATGGTGAATGTTTTACTTTCTTAGTAAAAGGCTGGAACGACACCCCAGGAAAGTGAAATTAAAAAAGCAAAAGAAAAGAGAAGGTGCAATGTAGACCAATAGTGGTTGTATCAGTCCCCAGGAAACACAGGAAAAGGAAAGCATTGGCATAGCATGCCACATAGAAGAAATATCACACTGAGCCCAGAGACTTGAGAAGACACTCTCATCTCCTTGAAGTTGATGGGAACTCTGCCACTGACTTAGTGGAGACGGGTTCACACCCACACTATTTTCAAAGTGAATGCTTAGCTGCTGAAGCACACGCTGGCCGCCACCCCAGAAAAACAGCAGCTCACTGAGCCATGACGTCGGCTGACTCAATCCAAAACTGTTCTTAGCTCAAGGACTTTGTACTTGCTCTTATTCACCACAGCCTTATGCAGGGATAGCACAAATCTAAGTGAGAGAAATCTTCTAGCAACATGAAATGGAGATCACAGGATCATAGAACAGACAGGACACGGAAGAGTAGCAGGATAAGAGATGACTGAGAACAACTGGAAGATTTATTTCCTGCCCTGAAATATTCACGACAAAATCAATTGATTAAACTTTACTTGATCCCATGAAAGATGTGTTTTTGAAATGCACCTTCTGACGTCACAATATTTTGCATACACATCCAGTTCTCTTTCTCCATCTGGTTCCATAGATGCAGTTATGCCCCTGCCCTGTATGTTCTGGCAGGCAGAAAATTCTAGTTAGGGATAAATACAGTTTTGTCGTACTTATTACTAAGAACTCCTCAAAACTTGATATGACCCGGGCCACTAAGACCTCTCCAACACTTGATGAGACTGGCCACTGTCCAAAATGAAGTAGCTAAGTAACAAAGCCAAGTTACAAATTGAAGTAGTCATCCTGTTGGGTTAATATGGATTTGAGTATCTGATTATTTTAAATACTAACCTGCCTCCAACTAGTTGTTACAGTAACAGAAGCAGCAAGCACCTGAACACAACTGGGTATCTGTTACCTCTTATGGCCCCAAATAAAGCACCAGCAAAGGCCCTAATTAGTTCTAAGCACTCCATTGGTCAAACTCATCACAGATCTTTTAAGCCACTCACAACAGACTTGGTGCACCAAGTGACTTCTTCACTCTTGCCTACCCACGAGTAGTTTAGTATGAAAAGCTCTGGATTTTCAGACCATTCTGAAGCCAAGTAAACAGGTATTTTTTTTGCAATCAAAATCTTGTCCTGTGGGGACAGCAGTGACTGCAGCTGTGGGCAAAGGGAAGGTTTGCTGGAGCTGTGCCTCAGCAAATGAGATGTAGTATGAAAATCTAGTAAGTGCCCTTCACTTTGTTTTCTCTAAAGTAGTCTCCAAAGGATACATTTCAGGCGAACTTGTCATTGCTCAATGTGAGATGGGCCAAAAGGTGAAAGACTGGTACTTCATCCCTCCTGCCCCTGGGACTGCCAGCCACTTACAAAGACTATTCAAATGATCTCATTAACTAACAACTCTGCTTCCAAAGATCCTCTCAGGTGCCCACGGACAGACAATTTCTGTTAGGCCAGCATAATTTCCATCTTCCTTAAGAGGATTTTTGCACAGCTGGCTGAAAGCTTTTCATGCTTACTTGGAGGAAAGGGTCCTCAGTACCATAAATCTGGGGTTCAGCAATGTTTTTGCTACCTATTGATGTTTATTATGACTTTTACCCACATGAGAAAAGCTGCCTAATTCTAGAAAATACTTGCAATTGATTTGATACCATGCATGAAATGAAGGTGAACTCTAACCCAATATAGGCATCACAGGGAGTTGGATATTATGGAAGAAAAAATTTTGCTTTAAGGTGTTGCATTACCTTTTGGGCTAGGGCTCCAGCTCCATTCCCTTCTTGCTGTTTTGGGTGCTGATGAGCTATCCATCTCTATAGCCTGAGTACATCCCTTTCCCAGGAAAGCCAATGGCATTGATTAAGAAGAGAACTGCCTAGTTAGCCACCTATCCATTCTTCCTCAGCACGAGAGACTTGACCATGTGTTACATCCTAATCTCTGCTGTTACAAACAAGGCCTGGTTTTCCCAGGATTAATGGTTAGAGACGTATCGATCCAGATGTGAGAAAGGTCACACACCCAAAAGCCAGACACATAAAAGAGAAAAATGGAAATGAAATGCCTTTACTCTTCAACTGTGTGTTACAGCTGCTGAGCTGCAAAGCATCCTCCCCAAACTGCCTTAGTTACAATAGCCCCGTCTGCAACATCGCAACTCTTCCAAGCCTCACCATCATTACAACTATACCATGTTTTAATCACAGAGAATGTCACCTTCATGTTAAAATGATCCAGATCGCTGTCAGTGTATGGGACTGAGCAGAGTCCTCTGAGGCTGAAGTATGCCCATGGTATTATTCATTGTTTTACACTGAATGAAGAGAGAAACTAATTCACAGTCCTTTTGTACTCGGAATAGAATAATGCATGTGATTTTCCACTTTGAAAAGATAGTTAATAATCCCATTTAATGTTGAGTTAAACATTTCATTGTTTGCTATGACTAATCCACAGATTTGAAGGGAAAATTCCACTTTAAAGTGTAATAGAGCTTCTCTGTTCCTTCCCTTTTGAATTAGTGCTAACACAATTTTGGAAATAAGTACCAATTTGTGGAGATATTTTGCATCACACGTTCTAACACACTTCTGATAAGGACGGTGAAATAGAGGGTGCTTTGGATAACAAATGCAAATTTGTTCAGACTAGTAAAACCAGTGCAATCTTTACTTAGAGAAACCTTCTAATTAAATGAAGAAACTTATTCTGAAAGATGTTCAATGAAGGATGCAGAATAGGATTATTCTAGTCCATCAAGCACCCTTTTGATGTTTAATGAAACTACAACACCAGGTAAATTATGGGTTTGTGTTCACTGCACACTTTTTAATGAGATTATAAAGAAAAATCCAATATATTACAAGTGGGTCAAATAAGTTTTTACATCTCTGTCTGGAGAGACAACCTCCATAATGATCATTTAGAACCACGCAGCTGGCTATTGAGAGAACATGAAAATAAACATGCTGTTATTGAAACACAGAAAGCACATAACTGTTGCTATTTACTGACACTTTCAAGCGTAAGACTGCTTTTGACTCTGTCACAGCCAGTGGATACACTCATAAAATATGTAAATGTTTATGGGTGTACACAAGTGAACTTTGGTAACAAATTCTCTTACAGTATTTTTACAGGAGCACAACTGCCCTGGTCATGTTCGTATTGCTGTGATTATTTTTAAGATATTACTGGATGTATCAGTATGAAAGGGAAACAGGCACTCGAGCCTCACATGCCATGAAGCATGTGCCACACTGCGCTGGGTTACAGCCCTGTTAACATTTCCAAGTAAATGAGGCTTATTATTCAAATACCTCAATTAGAGGAGCTCTTTGTCAATTTAAAGTAATTGTATATGTCATACCTATAGGTACGAAGGTGAGAATGGTACAAAGTGCTTTCTGTTTAACTAACCTTGCTCCTGGTGACAGCAATGATCAACCTCCTTTTGCCTTCCAGAGGAACCCAATTAGGCTGAAGGAAAAGCACTGTGGAAGCTCCCACACAGCCTAAAGCACAGCACCAAGCCCTGCCATGCTCCTCTGTCTCCCTTGCTCATTACACAACTCCCAAGGCCACCCCAATCACTGCGTTTCCTCACTCACATTTGCAACCATCTCCTGAGCAGAAGTTACATTGGCCTTTTGTCCAAAATGCCTCAGTACCCATCTTAGGCTGGAAACAAACTTCACAATTTCATCACCTCTCACTTGGCCGTAAGAAGGAACCTGCAGTGCTAGAACTGGGAGCACAGTCAATGTGTGTGGGAGCAGGACCCATTTATCTGGCACTTCTGCAAGCCAGGCATTCTGCTTGCAAAACAAAGTCTTTAAATCCTGGCCAAATGGCTAAATCACTCTTCTTCCACTTGTCAATGCTTCTGGTTGTAAAAAGACAAGTTGTCTGGGGAGGGTTGGATGCATGTCTCAGCAGTCTGAATTGGACATGAACTAATTGGAAACTTCATTGCAGATGAAGTAATATCAGCTGTGCTCTCTGACAGCCAGGCAGCAGCTTTCAATCGCTTTGCACTATAAGTCAGAGGGACGGATGAAAAAGAATGATTTTAACACTACAGCATGTATGTTGCACCTTTCTGTGAGATGATGGTGTTTGATGGCTCCAGGACTTGCTGGGAGTTGTGACTGGAAAATGACAAACTGACATTCTCGGGCTCAGATTTGTGTAATTTGGGAAATCTTTCAGTTCCACTTGCCTCTAAATCCTCCAGAGCTAAAATCAAGATGTGTGTGACAGCTGTGTGATGTAAATGTCTTCAGCAGTTACAATTTTGATAAAAGTAAGGGTTCCTTTACTCAGAGACTTACTCGAGTCCACCACACCAATCCCAGTGCTAAAGGCATCTATCACCCAGTGGAACTTGAATCTCAGAAAAAAGATTAACACTCTTTTTCACTGAATCAACAGGAAAATACTGGGTAATTTTCTAAAACCAGATTTCAAGATTGTGCTTCAGATTCATTTCCACCCAGCCCACCCTGCTGACCCTCTGCTGTTGCTGTAGAAGGACAGCCTTCACAAGACAGGTCTTTACACTTGGCTAGTGTAAAGTAGTACTTTCACACTGAGGAATGTGAGGTACTCAAGTCATGTCAGAAGCCAAAAAGTTGCAAATAATGTTGTTAATGAAATGGAATACTCTGATTTTAACTCCTCATTCAGAATAGATTAAAAGTTAGTTGGCGAGTATAGGCTTTGGCATGAAGACCTATGAAGTCAATGAGAATGAGAAGGAGCTTAAGTGTGTTGTTTGTAGGGCTGGACTGAAGAGTGCACTTTTGTAGGTCTGCTGGTGTCTTTGCCTCTCATTATCAAACTCTGCTAGATTTGGCTGTGGCAGTTGTTCTACCCCCAGCTGCCTGCTTCGTGTTGATGTCAACTGCTGCCACTATCACAGGGAGTACGTGTCTGTACATCACCCTAACTCACTCTTATACTCCACACTCTCCCCATCAGCTTTAGGCTGAAATGCCAGGCTGTGAACCAGGAAACTCAAAGACCTGACACAGGTCCAGTTCTGTCACCCTTTCTAGAGGATGCTGATACTGGAAGGCAGAGAGGTAACAGCTGGAGGTGGACACATCTTTAGCCACACTGCAGCTAGGTCTGCCAAATCTCATCTGTCAGAGCACACGCTTGATACATCTAACCTCATGTGTATGGAACCCTGGGGTTACCAAATTACTACTTGAAATACAATGCATTAGCCTGGATGAGATCAGTTAAAGGAAAATGCAAGTAACAATGGGAACATCGGAGTGCTTCAATAAAAACCACTTTGTTAACACAATTTAGAGAAAATACAGGATGCCTAAACTTTGCACATAATTTAATAATGATCTTTGAGAGAGAAAATAAGATGTTATCTGCTCGAGGTCTGATCTTCATCTGTTTTAAGTCACAGTGATTTCACTTAAATCAGAGGAACCATGAAAGTCAACAGCAGATGAAGAGCTGGCCCGAGTTTGCTATTTGTTAATCTTCAGGGAAATCATAAGATTGTGGGCAAAATACTTTCTTTCTCCAAGATAAGGAAACATAATATCCCTAGAGTACCTCTTATCTACCCTTAAATTCAATCTGGAAAGCCTTTCCTCTTTTCTAGGCTTTTTGTAGCATTTCTGTTCTTTAAACATGACCCTTCCAACTTTCTTGGCATTTTTAATGTGTTAAAGCTGTTGTTCAGTTCTTGGCCACAGCTCCCTCTTTTCCTGATTCTTCTCAAAAACTGAAGCCCTGTTCTTCTCCTGCACCTTTCACTTTGCACAGAAGTTTGTTCCCCATGTTTATTTTGTGTTTGGAATACTTGCTCTAGTTGCAATTCCCCTGGAGTCTCTCCATCCTGTTCCAGCTTTTAGCCTTCTCGGTGCCATGAGCGTGTGTTCATGTCCCTGTGTGGAACGGAGCAAACTAATATGTGTGGGTCGAGATCTCGTTTGCTCCTTGGTAATACTCATCACTATCACACCTACTATGTATTACAGAAGTAAACTTGATTATAGATAAACTCAGAGGCAGGGATTGAATTGCATGTCCTTCCAGTGTTTACAGTACTGTAGTGCCATCTAGTGAAGCATCTACAGTCAAGTCTGTTCTTTGCATTAATAAACCAGTTTAATGTTTAAATATTGTGCTGAGTATATAGACAGCTGTTCTCTATGAGTGTGCAAAATTCCATACAAATGGTGATCAGATAAAATCCTTTTTTTAACTAATGTAATTTCTTCAGGGTGCATTTCCAGGGCACTCGGGCTGCACAGGATTTAACATTCCAACACACGTATAAAACTTGGTTCTGAAATCTTTGATAAAGCCTTTCCAAGTAGAAACAAAGGAGCTTCAGTTAAGGGTACCCAGTTTGTAGACTAAACATAAAACTTGTGTAATTGGTCTCAAAAAGCTGTTTACACACTTTGCCACATTTGCAAAGGAATGTGTAGTAAGGGCCTGTTATTTACCTAGAATATTTTCTACAAATCTTAAATCCTGCACAGCTTCTTTGTAGCAGATCTCAAAACTGCCTAGAAAAGCAGCTCAGGAGCCAATGGCTTCAAAAGGGCAGTTTCACATTTAACCCTTCACCATCCCTCCAAGTAGGAGACAATATTTCTTTATTTTGGGCTGCACCTCCTTAGAGGAATGGCACTTTGGAGTCCGGGCTCTGCACAGCATGCGCAGCTGACCCAGTGGTGCTCAAGACTGTGTCCAGGCCACCCCGTGGAGACTCCCAGACTTGAGTCTGGGCCACTGGCGGGCATGAGGGTGAAGAGCCTTTGTCCTTTTGCTGCAGCCAGTGAGCACCTCTTGAAGCAGCACTGCCAAGTGAAGGGAGGGGTGAGGGGCAGCTGCAGAGCCCAGCCAAGGGTGGGCATCCCACTGGGGATGTTGGGTGAGTCTTGGGAATAATCTGCCAGTCTGGAGAAATCTGCAGGTGAGTGACATTGCTATCCATTAGTCAGTGGAGAAAGAGATGAGAAGACATTGTCTACCTGGTCCTATTTGATTACAAGTACCGCTGGTCTCAAGTAAAGTAGTTCCTAAGATGTCAGTGGAATCGTGCAGGCATTATTCTTAGAACTGTGATCGTGTCAACTTTATCTGCCTTAAAACTCCTGTAGAAAACATCACACAATCACAAGTGCTTTCTTTTGTCTTAGCTTACCTGTTTCCATCTCTCCTCTACTATTACTGCTTTTTATGGTACTGTAAAAAAGTCAACCTGGACTCACAAACCATCTGTACTGTGTGATGGGCTGTCACAGATGGAGACAGCCTCAGCCCGAAGCATTGCATCAGGGATGAGATCCAAAATCAGTTAACGAACGTCTCTTCACTGATCTCAGTGAGGTCTGGAGCAGACCTAACAGCAAAGATGTTGTCTATTAAGTTGAATTTTCTTTGGGATGACATTTTGGAACTGTCAGTGTAGTTCAAATTTCAGTTTCCATTGTCTGCAACCATATGAACTTAATACTTCACACGAGTTTTACGTATGGGTTGGAAATGTGATTTCACTTACTCCTACTGCTGCTTTATTTCATTTAAGGAAATTGGTATTAAATTGTTGGCTTTATTTATGTGTCCACATTTGTTACTGCTTTAGCCTGTCTGAAGTAGGGTGCAACCTACGATCCTTCATTCTCACCATTAATTAAAAATCTTACAGGGTTAACACACCCAAGGAGAAGGATTGGGGAGCGAGCCTTGTGTAACAGATGAACTGGTATAAAATCTAAATGTGATTTAATTAGTTGATAATGGATCATTGATTACAAAGCTAGTGAAATGAAACACATTGTTGTGGGAACACATAATGGAGCTATTGAGAAAGAATAGATTTGTTTTTACTAAGTACTTGTCTCCTAAGAAAACCACCTGTGCAAATAACTGGCTCAAATCAGATGACAAGCAGATTTTTTATTGCACAAGAAAGATTTGTGTTTCCATGACAATGCACCTAGGTCAAAACAGCAAACTGTATATTTTTTTTCCACACTAAACATTTCATTTACTCCAACAGGTTTAACATTCAGGTTTATAATGTGTCTAAAATATATTTATTGGCTAGCAATTATTTAATACAGCAGCTTCTGCCCAGAAATTGCTGTCCAGCGACTGGGGATTCAGCTAAAAGTGTAGGGGATCTATCCTAAGCCTTCTGGCGTTTCAAGCAAATGCTGTAATGCTGTTTGGCTCACAGTAACCTACTGTGAGCTCTGGGGAGAACTAAGCAAACAGTTTAAATGTTATGCAAAAGTTTTTATTTAATTGAATTCAAGCATTTATAACATTATAATCAATTAGGTCATATTCCTGGGTTGTGCAGTATTGAACATTCTCACCAGTAATTGCCTGCACATCTCATTGAAAATTTAATGACATTATTGAAGAATAAGGTTTTCTTGATCTGAGGGCAAATATACTTTATTTATAGGCCCTTTCTCAGAGCGAGAGTGGAAAGTACAAATGTGTTCCTCATTAAGCCCCACGTTGTTACGTGGTTGGATGACTAAATCGCTGCTTCCCCAGGGTGCCTACACCAAAATGTGCTGGAGTCAGCGAAAAGAGAAAAAGAGGTGTTCTCATTTCCAGTGCTGCAAATCAAAAATACAATTAGCAAACCTCTGAAATAATGAGGGGTTTTATTCACCAGAGCTGTCTGGAAGTGGCTCTGAACTCTTACTACTTGCCTGAGACCTGATGGAATTATGTCTCAGCCAGAGAAACAACTGAGCGGTCCCACCGCCGCCACAGCACATGGTGCCTCTGTAGCTGACCCAACCCAAAACAGCCAACTCCCTGTTGACTTGGCAAGACCTTGACTGATGTGCCACCATCTCCCTGCCTTCTGGGCTGGTTTCTTTTGATTCTGGCCAACTCAGTGGAAGTGATGAGTTTGCAAGGGCTCACAGCCAAGGCAGTTCGTTGAAGGACTGGCCTGGCACCTCCCTGCCGCTTCCACCTAGGGCTGGTGCCTCTGAGCAGAGTGTGGGGAATCACAAAAGCCAAGGGACATGCCACATGCTGGAGTGTACGTTCACATTAGGTGTGACATTGTGCCTTAAAAGCACTCCTACAGAAAATACTCCACTGCTCCTGGAAATGCTCTGCAGAGAGGAGGAGCCTCCTCAGTGTCCAACAAATGTTGCCAGGTCCCTTTTGCAGGGAAATGCAGCTTGTCTGAATGTGCTCTCTCCCGTCTTCTGCCAGTTACTTCTGAACTTCTTGGCTAATTTCTCCCAACCTGGACAGATGGTGAGAGCTTGGAAGGTACCCCAGCTGCTCTGGGGACTGGCAGGGGCCAAGGCTGAGGAGCCCAAGTGCTACATTGAGTATTGCTTTGGATCACAGAGAGAAGTTATCTTCACTCTCTACTCTGCCCTGGTTAAGTCCATATGTGGAGTATTGTGTTCGGTTTTGGTCTCCTTGGTTCAAGAGTGGTAAGAGAACATCATGAGAGAGGCCAGCACAGGGCTACCAAGATGCTGAGGGGACTGGAGCTTCTCTCTGAGGAGGACAGGCTGCAAGCCCTGGGGCTGTTCAGCCTGGAGAAGAGAAGGCTGAGCCAGGACCTTATCAATGCTGATCAATATCTAAAGACTGGGTGTGGAGAGGATTGGTCCAGTCTGTTTTCTGTAGTGCCCAGTGACAGGACAAGGGGTCATGGGCACAAGCTGGAACACAGAAAGTTCTACTGGAACTGGAGGAAAAATTTCTTTACTGTAAGTGTGAGGGAGCCCTGGCCCAAGCTTCCCAGGGAGGATGTGGAGGCTCCTCGGGAGGTCTCCAAACCTGCCTGATCAAGGGGAACCTGCTTTAGCAGGCCTTGGGCTGGATGAACTCCAGAGGGCCCTTCCAGCTGTGATCCTGTGCAGGGAGCAGACAGGCACTAGATGGCTCCCGAGTGACGGGCTCTGAGTTTCTCAGCAGTGGAGCTCTGGAACAGTATCTTCACTTCCTGGCTTAGAACTTTGTCCAAAATTTCTGTTCCCTCCTACTTGCAGGGTGGTTTTTATAATTCATCTTTACCTTCACAGCCACTGTGTAGTTTGTTGTTTGTAGAATGGAGAAAATAAGGCTTTGCTGTGCTCTTGGCATGGGGCTTAAGAGGAACTGGCTGAAACAGGCAGAGTTGCTGTCACAAGACATAGCTGTGGAAGAAGAAAGCATTTCCTGACTTCCACCAAAAACATTTATGAAGACTTGCAGAAGGGAGTTAGCTTAGCTGGGAGCCAGCTTAATTGGCACTAATTGGTTTCCCTTGGCTGGTCATGTCTCTTTGGAAGTGATTTTCATGTTACTTTTCACAGAGAAGCACTTCTATCTGGTTCTTCTGAGAAGGTGACAACGTTACCATTTCAGAAAGAAAAGCAGCTACCATCAAGCTTAGCTTTTCAAAAGGAATCTGGCTTTTTAAACAACTGAATGCCCTTAAAAAATTCCCTGTGGTGATCACACAAAAGTACAACTTGTTGACAGCAGCACAGCTCTGAGTTCCTCAGAAAATCTGCAGATTGAGAGATTTAGCAGTCCCTCTCCAGTAAACACAAATAAACAGCAACTTCGCTTCCTCTCTGTGAAAACAGATAGTAGAGTGTACTTTCTAACATGGCACACACAGTCCTAAGGTAAAGCTTTCCATCTGGGGAACGTGTCATGGAAAAGTAGGTTGGCTATGTCATTGGATTATGTATTCAAGGGCTTGGACACATGCACCGGTAATGTGGAAGTGTTGGCACAGTCTAGAGTTCAGGCTCCATAATGATGGGATTCAGATCTAAGTAATAATTTTATGAAGATGCCAATCCCTGTGAACACTGACGTTTCTAACCCACTTAATGGTGGCTGTGGGATAACAGCTGGCTCTGGGAGCTGTTCAGCCCCTGGAGCATGGCTGCTCTCAGTGCTGGCTCTCAGGACAACATGGGTGTCACCCAAGTGCCTGTTTCTCTGCTCCTACTTCCTCATCTCCCCTGGAAGGAAAGGTGCACGTGTGGACAGCGCAGGCCCAGGGATGGGTGGGTGCAGGGCTGCAGTGTACCAGCATGACTGTTTCTGCTCATCTCTGCTGCCAGGAATCGATCTTTTGCAGTTTCACAGTTCTCTGGGTAAGGACAAGTGTGTCACTGCAATCTCCTAAAACGAAAATTATTTCAGGACAAGTGGAAAGGGTCTGTTTTACAGCTCAGGCAAATTGCCTTAATAGTCTCAAAACCCTTTGCTTGACATACAACCTATTGAACAGTCCACTGTGCCCAGCTGGACTGTTCGAAAAAGAACAGAGCACCAAACTGAGAACATTACCAGCAATCGTGTGGAATTATCGACATAAACATCACGTGGAGGCACAATGTAGAAAATATCAATTTCTATCTTTACTTTCCCAATCTGTGTTAGTGAAACACTTTATGGAACTACAGCAGAGATGTTCGGATAAAGAACAATGGCAGCTCCTTGTGTATATTAAATAGCCTTTCTCAAGTCCATCCTCCATATTAGATTAGGAAATGTTAGCACATTAGGAATACCAGCATTTAAAAATGTTAACCATTTGCATTTTGAGAGTTGAGATGGAGTAAAATGTTATTTCGCTGCACGTGAAACTTATAAAAGCATATGCTCAGTAAACCTATCATAAGCTAGCAGCCCTTCCAAACTCAGACAGGAAACACCTGGACTTGTGTGGTAAAACATCACTGTGAGTGCACTGTACATTTTGGAACAGATCATTGTGAATTGTTAATAAATATTCATCTTGTTGCAGTAAAACACTGTGTGTCCAGTGCTATAAACATTGGTGGAGCTAAATTAAATGTGTGCAATGTTAAGTCATCTTGATCTTTTTTCCTCTAAAATGAATAATTGACTTCCCCTCCAAGAACATCTGAAGTTTTAAAACCTTAAAACCCCAGAAGATAATTCTGTCGGATATACAATTTAAATATCTCCCTTTCTGTTATATTTATTCTTTGTTAACACAGTCTCCCATCTTTTCTAAATGGCTCATTATAAAGCTAACTAAAATGAAGTCTTTGTTTCCTTTCCTGGGAAAAGCCTTGCACCTTGGCAAACACAGCCCTGTAGGCTCAACCAGGAATTCACTGTCTCTCCCCTAATGGTCTCAATTTGAAAAACAAATGTAAAGATGTCCCTAATTATGTGAAAGCCAAAGGGCAAAATGCAAATCGTTATGCAAAGCCTCAGGCCTTTCCTCAAGAAACTGCACAAAATGTGCATATCTGTATTTGCCAAATTGGTATAGCTCATATTTGTGATAGAGGGCTCCAGAATCATGCCCCTGGATTGAGAATGATGTCCTAATTGTAGGAATAAGCATGTAATTGTTTCAAATCAGCCCTGAACTGAATGAAGACCTGGACATCCTGCTACAGTGTACTGTGTCCTGAAAGTGCTGATGCTGTGGCTGCAGGAGACAGTTGGACTCAGTTCCAAATCATAACATAGATTCATTAAAGGTCACCATAAACATCCTGCTCCATATGCTTATATGTAAGGCTCATCTTTTATAGATTATTTGCTCAGGTTTGGGAGTCGTTTCCGTCTCTCTCTTGCCTTAACTGTGTTTTTTAGAGCACGCTTGCTAGCACAGTGTTTCCGTGTCCCAGCAGCTTGCATTGTTTAGGTTTAACATAAGCATTCACCAATTTTCTACTAAAATATATTGCCCATGGAAAATTAATATATTTTTCTGTCCTTTCTCAAAGCATTTTAATACTCGGGAAAACAAGTTATCATAAATCTAAGGAAAGAAAAGCTGCTTCCAATTGAGCAGAAGAAAAAGAAAAGGCAAAGTCTGTTGTGCATGTGTGTCAACAGCTTTGGAGCTGCGATCTGAGCACAAAAAGCAATCAGAAAAATTGTACTGCTCATACCAAAAAAAATTTCCCTTGGTGAGAACTCCACAAACACTGAGGCAGCCTTAAAACTTGGCTTATTGTGGCTGTCTGTAGCTCTACAAAGAAGACTACTTGTTTCTATTTTCTGAATGTGTTGAAAACTAGAACATGGCAGCTGTAATTCTGCTGTAGAGCTCCCCCAAACAAACACCAAACCAACCCTGACCACCTGTTTTGAGCAGACTTCAGCTGTGGAAAATGCCTCTCCGAAGGGAAAGTGTTGGAGAATATTTATGAGACCCTAGAAGCATGAGGATTCTAGCTGAGATTTTTCTATAAGCATAGCATTACATTACTTATTAAACCTATTGCTTTGTCCCTTCTATCCCAGGGAGGTTATTTACTTTGTGCTATCATCACTGTTGTAAAGAGGAGTATTTCTTTACAGTGAAATGCATGATGTAGGCAGAAACAGACAATTCTGCCAAAGTTGTCGCTGCAGTGCTATGGGGACAGCAGGAGGGTGAGGACTGAGCCTCCTCGTGTGGACAGCAGGAGGAGGGGTGCTGGGCTTCCCCAGGGCCGATGATGGGCCTCGTTGGCTCAGGGTTGAGCTCTGGGCAGCACCTGATGCTTCAGGCTGTGGAGTGGCAGGAGCCCAGCACTGAGGACCGGCTCTTCCTGAAGCCATCCGTTTGGTGGGCACCTCAGGTTCCTTTTCCTTGCCTGGGTAACCAACACAAGCTTCCTTCCTTTGTCTTTGCCTCTAGAGGGGATGAATGCCATCTGGAATACAGAGCACTTTGAGGGGCTGGGCACTGCTCACAGACTGCTGTTGCTTTTAAATCTGTGTCAGTCACTCCAAGAGCATCCTGTATGCTGTGGCAGTCACAGTACCCAGTGACATGACAAGTAAATGGAACCGTAGTTAGTACAACATCTGCATTCTCTGGAAGTTTGTACAACTCAGTTTACCAGCGTTGATGAGATAGTAAGGCTGAGTAACAAAACCAGATACTAGATACTCAGCTTAAAGATGGATAGAGCAAGGTGGAAGGGCTTCTTACGTGGGTAAGATGCTATGGGAAGCTATGGTTCATCCACCTCAAACAGATTTTATAATCTTCATTATCTTTTTTTGACCAGCTTCCTCATTTAACCAGCAAAGGAGAAGCTCCCATTAATAACAGACAACCCAACTCCCCAGTCCAGCAATGCTGACTGTCCCCACTGCTGGGGATTCTCATGTTTTCCATCTACTGTCTACAGAGGCTGCCAAGGCACTGAGGTGGCTTCACCACACCAGACAGTCACACAGAGACAGATCTTTCCCCCTGCAACATTCAAAACATAAATGGTCTTACTCGGTATCTAGAGATCTTGCATTTTAGAATGTATTCCAGCTGGACTGCAGAGCTGGATTGAGATTTCCTTGATAGCCTTGCCCCACACTGCAACACTGAGAAAAAGCTCAGACTATTCACAGTCCCTCCTGCCCTCATGAATGGCTTGTTTGTATGGGTGGTTTTGCCACCAGGCTTGGTACTATGAACACTCTCACTGTTACTGTTTAACTATAGTAAATCAGTTAAAGGCTAACTGTTGGTGTTCCAGAGAAATATTTCATTTCATGCAATGAGACTGGCCTACAGTCATGTATCTGACTTCCAGACTGGAAACACTATAAAGAACAATGATTTTGAACTTCACTGTGTTTTTTTTTAGTGACTTATACACATACAGAGCAAGGAAGAGGAAGACTTTGTGCTTTATCAAGCTCAGATGTGAATACGTCTTCCTTTTCAAATACTGCACTGGCAAAGAAAATATTCTACTGGGTCTAAAAAAGTTAGCAAATAGGTATAACTATGAAGGTATTTTTAATGAAAGATTGCACTGTGCACTACTTTAGCTAACTAAATACACAGCAAAGAGCCAAACCCAGACATTATTATGATAACTCCTAAATGACCAGTTCAAAGAGGCAAACCACGCCCTGGCCTGGCGGATGTTGGGGTAAATGCTCCAAGAAACTCTCCAGCTCCTAAACTACACCGTTTTATTGTTCCAGAAGCCTCTCAAGTACGACCATGTGGATTTTCAATGGCAGAAACATCCTGCTCACAGCTGATGTTTTGTCAAGCTGTTTTCTTCCCCAAGCCAAGTCAGGAGAAAACACATAAATATTCTTCCAAGCAGGTCACTTATTTTCCAGCTGACATGCATTTTGCATTCCGCTGTTTTCCCTCTATTTTCCCTACACACAGAGTCCATATTGTTACAGGGAAAGCAGTTTATATGAGAAAATTGACCTGGCACGACATAAATTCTAGCAAAGCTTGAATGAAAGGCTGTGTGCACACTCTTTTCATTGGAGATTGGAATATTTTTATTTCATGTAAACCTATTAGGAAAGGATTCAGCTCAACTAAATGTGAACTTGACAGGTGTGAGTTTGGCACCAATTAACTAATTAATTTCTTGTAAAAAAAACCAAAAACAACAGATTCAAATTGTATCAAGGTAATTTTTCCCTGCAGAAAAACCCTTAAAATCTCTGTCATTTTGAAATTCTGTGCTTTCTGAAACCAAACCGACTGGCTTTAGGATAGAGAGCGGATGATAAGTCTGTTTTGCATTATTCACCATCTGAATAGGCACTAATCCCACACTGAGAGATGAAAATCAACTCGAACTGATGGGTAGTGTTTGAGAGAAAAAGGACAATCCTCCATGCAAAATATTACAGAAAATGAATTTTAAATCCCTGTGTGGACAGAATGAAATTGTGACATCTGAAGCAGGATTTAATGCTACACCAGATGCTGATGGATTTTGTGTTTTTAGAAAAGCATCTGACACTTTTGTATAGAATTTTCCCTTTAATTATCAGTGTGTGAAAATAGCATTAAGGAGGTGATCACAGCAAGTCTGAAGCTTTCCTCTGATTAACAAATTAGCCAGTTCTAAACAGATCAAGTAACAGCCAGAAAAGCTGATGACCCTTGAAAGCAGGCTTAGACTTTCATTGGGCCACTTATTACAGAGCACTGGCTTTGGATGCAAACAATATCAGGTGTGCCCCCTTGGACCAGAAAATCTCTTTATTAAAAAAATGAAAGAGCACTCGGTTTTCACTTGTTGCTTTGAAGTAACAGCAGTTACTCCTTGTGAGGGTGATTTTCAAGACCCACAGAGTCTGTATTGAAAAAGAGATTGCTTTCACTGGCATACTCTGATTTAATTAACTCGGGTTTAAAAAGAGCCTGCAATCAAAGAACATTTATAGAAGAGGCACAGTATTTTAAAAGGCAGCATATCAGGAAATATGATGTTGTTGAATGCAGGACAATTCATTTTTTCTTGTTGGGGGAAACTCCTTTTGAACATTTTGCCAGCTGCTGTACAGCTCCACAGGGATATTCACAGCAGCCTTTCCCTGGGCTCCAGTGGGTGCTGAGTTGGGCAAAGGCACCTTGAATAACTTAATTTTCTTCCTTTTAACTCTATGTTTTCTTTAGGATTTTTTTTTCCCAAATTTTAAAATGCTAAATACCTCGGCTTCTATTCAATCTGCAGAGGTGCTTCTTGTCAGAAAGGATTTCTCTGCTGCTGTAAATCAGTACAGTTCAGGACCTGTATTCTGTGCTTAACTTGCTCAAAGACAGTGCACATATTCTCTTATATTTATGTATTCTCCTGCACATATTTGTATGTGTATAAATTTGGTAGGGTCTCACTAACTGGGTCACTGCATAGCCTGGCAGTTCAGCATTAATAAATACAGTATCTAACAAACCATTTCAGTGACTCTATTTATGAAGAATTAATTTTTGGCACAGAGTAAATGATCCAATGTACTGATTTTACAGCTGTTGCAGTGGTTTCTGTTCATTATATATCTCATCCATTACAGATTCCCCCCTGAAATTCCCCCTGAGATTCCTCTTCTGAAGCTGTTCAATCATAAAGTCATGAAAGTGGTTTCAGTATTAACATGTAGGTCGTATTTGCTACTTTGAAAAAACATAGGTCCTGACCTTGCAGGTACTTTCACATGAGTAACTTTATACCCATAAACAAATGTATTGCACACACAGCTCTGTAAATCCAGGATGCCTTTCTCCCAGAACTAGAGAGCGGTTTGTCAGTAAATATCTTAACTAGGGAAGGGTGACATCTGACAGAGTGACCACTCTTAAAGCTGAAAACATTCAGAGCTGATTCCTGGAGCCCACACATTATAGAATTCACTCTATGATGGGCAACCAACTCAAAATCTGTGAGTTTACGCAGGAGTATTTTCTCCTTCTCCAGGTTTCAAGCTGCTACAGAATTTCCGTTCCAAAGTATGATCTAGTCTAGCTTGGGAATTTTCATATGAAGGCTGTTAGTGCATCTGGTTTGATTTGTTTCTAATCAACCAATGTGGATTTAAAAAATGTATTCCCTAGGAAAGTTCAGCTGATATTTTCAAGGAAAACAAGAAAATTCAGCTTTGACATGCACTTTTTTTTGCTTATACAACAAAAACTTTTGCTTTCAAGTCCGTGGTGTTCAAGAGACACTGGGGAACAGAAGTATTTTTTTATGCCAAAGTATGCATTTCTGTCTTAAGTAGATTATTTAAAGAAACCTGTCCTGCTACATGAACATTCTCAGTGCATTGGTTCATAAATGAAAATTGTTGGCACCAAAAACCCCTCAATCAGAATTAACAACAACAACAAAACTGCAGATCTATGTATTTTCATCAGGTACTGAAATTAACTGTGGGAATCTTAATTTGCTGTGAGTCAAGAGGCCCAGCAGAGAAGGCACCCAGAGAACAGGTTTCCAAACCTGGCTGCAGTGGAGCGCTGCTTACGCTTCATCTTCAGGCTGTTTCATATCCCAATTCCCATTTTTTTTCCTGGATATTTATCTTTTCTCTTACCAGTAAGTAAGATAAAATATCTTACTTACTGGTTGCCCTCCAGGCTCAGTTAACTGCTGTAATGAATGGGTTCGACACCCATCTTACTTTATCCCTACCACTTTCTGGGTAACTGAAATACAGCCATCTGTAACTTCCCTATGCTTTGGTTGGTACCCAGCTGCAGAACATGCACTGCTAGGTAGAACTTCCATCTTCTCTTCACATCTTATGGAATAACTGGGGAGGTTTCCAAATCTGTAGCATTTCACAGCACCTTTTTGTCCATTTCAGTTAAGACTGGTAAAAATACCTGTAATTACTCATCCTTGGCACCTTTTCTGACCATGTTTCAGTTACTTAAATGTCACTGGTTTTACCCAGGAGGTTGGAATTACCCATGCTGGATATCTGCTTCACATTTAGGTTCGTGGAACAATTTTCAACCAAAAAAACTGCTCATCTGTTTCTGAGAATGAGCACAGGGGAAAATATGCTGTTTTGCATGCCCTAAGTATCAGGACATCAAACCTCTCACTTCCAATGGGAGCTGTGCATGCAAAGTAGTAAATAAATACTCGGAGAGACTGTGTCTAAGGCTTAATACCCTTCAAATCTGGCCTGTCACCCACCACAGGATACCTTTTTTCCCTGTACTTTAGGTTCCTACTTCTTAGTATCATCTCGCTCTGCTG
This sequence comes from Urocolius indicus, assembly GCA_013401255.1. Classification (NCBI taxonomy): domain Eukaryota; kingdom Metazoa; phylum Chordata; class Aves; order Coliiformes; family Coliidae; genus Urocolius; species Urocolius indicus. The sequence goes on along the minus strand of WBNH01010855.1, from coordinate 317,880 downwards.
TTGGGAAGATCAATTAGTGTTTGGGAAAAAGACACAAAAAGGGGCAACAGTGGCAAAATCAGCAATTATGTCCTCAAAGTGAAGTTCAGGCAGTGTCACAAGTCAACCCTGTGCCCAGGTAACTGAAGCACAGGAACGCTGCTCGTCCAGCCAGCACCCACAAGGTCTGGGGAACAGAAAGGGATCATAGGAATAAAGGGAAGAACTATGTACAGCTGCTTTGGCTGTTGAGCCATTCTATGTAGAATTTAACAATCTTTTAATGCAGTTTGCGTGTGTAATGTGGGAGATATGAATTTAAATGTGAAAGCCCTTTGTGTGGAACACATTATGTAGCTTCTTGCTGTTTGCTTTAGAAATTCCTAACTGCCCAACTGATGCAGCCCTGCACACACAATAACCCTTAACAAATTGCTCTCGCTGATAATCAAGGTGGCAAGGGCCAAGGTCAGAGTTCAGCTCTTTCTGATGTCAAGGGCCTTCTACTAAAGCCCAAAGCAGCATGTGATGCAGGAGTGCTCTTTAATACCAGCTGCCACTAAAGGCTGCACTCGTTTATGCTTCGCTGGAAGCTGGCTGGGACACTTGCTTACATGAGTGGGTAGTTTAAAGCTTCTGTTGGTTAATCCCTCAAACTGCTTTCATGAAGTATGCTGGGAAGATTAAAACTGCCCGATTTCCCCCCCTGAAGTTCACAAGAAGCTGCCAGCCTAATTTTAAAAGCCTTCACAAGCACCCCAAAATACATTTGAAATAGACCTAGGAAGGATATGGGCATTAGAGTTTCATGGTTTCCAGACAATCTTCAAGCAATTACTTAACACAAATTACACAAAGCATCAGAACAATATAGATCATATCTCTATTACAGTTGAGGTACTGCTACAAAGCTGCAGGGGAAAGGCTGGTCTGATATTCAAAGCTTTTCTTCTCAGTCAAGCTTTTTTTTCCTTAGGGAAAGCTGGCATGCCTAAACAGATTATGGGGGGATGTCTGACAGTTTTATGATTGCCTTTTCAGAAGAAGCTAATATTCAACATGAAGCAACACTTTCCCCTTCAAACTTTAAAAACTAAATGTTAACTGTGACATTTATAATTCTAACCTCAGCAGCAAAAGTCAAGCTCACGTGTTACGAGGTGAAATTGTGAGGAGCAGGCAGGCAGTGTGTCAATCAGGGTTTGGCTCTTCTGAATGTTTAGGTGCTTATCTCTTCTTACTGGCTCAAAAAGGTAGTTGGATGCCTAACTCGGGGATCTGGATTTCATTAAGCAGCAAGGATCTTCATTAGGGGCTGCAGTGCTTTATTATTGAATCTCAAATGGAATTTGGCCATGGCCATGATGATTCTCCATGTCTGAACAGTGCCCCAAAGTTTCCTGAGCCATGTCTCCTCCACTGTGGCTGCATTCCACATCAGTTGGGGTGCTTCTGCTTTAAAGACAGGTAACTTTAGATTTTTTTGTGCACACAAACACATTCTTTGAGTCATCATTTGTTACGATAACCAACATACCTCATTCTCACGTTTCAGTTCCCTAGGTAATCCAATCACTTTTTGCTACTAAACTTGAAATTAACAGTAACTACTGGAACAACAGGTTATTGAACTTTCCATTCTTTAAAATCTTCTCTCTGCCTCCTTATTCCTTAATTCAGTGGGACAGCACACAGAGGAAGTACAAATTAAGACGTGTGATTATCTGCTTAATACACTTCAAAATACTGGTCCCTGCACTTTCCTTTCTCAGTCCTTCCACAGTCTGTCTTCTGCTCTGGGGGTCTGCAGTCAGATCTGGTGTGCAATGTCAGAAAAACAGGTCTTTTGAAATGATACAATTTGCAGTTACCCTCCACACAGAACTGCCTACTGTGATCTCTTCTGTTAGTTTACGCTTTCTGCTGATTGCTTTGCAGCAGCATTTTAAGATTTAGTGGCAAAGCTGATACAAGCTGCCAATAACCAACAGCTCAGCGTTGCTCTTCAGGCTTCCTGGATTTTTGGCCATAACACTTTCTTAGTGTTTTAACAGAACACTTCTGTACACTGATGTTTTAATCCCAGCATCCTTCCTAAGACATGAGAGTGTGAGCTCTGGATGCCGCTATGCTTGTCTACACTGCAGTGAATGGCTGGCTCAGAGATATGTGGCACTGGGAACTCCCTTGCAGTCTGTGCCCTGCACTGTTACTCGCCTTTTGATGTGAGCTTGGAAATTTTACAGCTTGTTTATTCATACTTGTTTGTGAATGCTCCAGAGAAATGATTTCCAGAAAAAGTCAACTTCTTACCAACACTCTGGCCATTCTTCTGAAAGTGTGAAAAGATGACACCATTTTTTCCCCATCTTATTAGAAAATGTCCTTCACAATGTCAATATTTGCTGATGAAATGCACTCCTCATTTCCTACACTGGCAGCTTTTGTTTTTGCAAAGTGCAACTTGAAGTATTTATGACTTGTGCTTATTACAAATAGCATATTTTTTTTAGTTCTCAGGGAATTTTTTTCACTACCACTCAACTGCTTGTATCACTTTTTACTCCACTGATGTATTTACTAACGGTATAAATAACTAGTAATGAAGAATTCTGAAGCTATGCAGAACATATTAATGCCATTAGAAGCTAAAATAATGCTACTTTTCATACTTAAATCTCTAACTAGGTTAACAGGATCGTATGGAAAGGCAATCTGATGAATATCTTGCCTGTCCAGAATTGTTTATGGCATATGATTAGTCTTCAATAAGTCAAAGATGTTAATTTACATTTTCTTTTGCACCCAGTCAATGCCATAAGTAAATATTATATGACTTCAGAGGAATTGAGTATATAATAATAAAGCAGATCAAAAACCTAGGCAATCAACTAGGCAAACAAACAGTACCTGTAACTCCACAGACCTTTAATTGGAATAAGGAAGTAAATAACTGTGATGCATTGACTCTGGCTAAGTCCCAAGTGCCAACCAAAGCCACTCCATCACTCCCCTCATCTGGACAATGGAGGGAGATCACTCAGCAGTTACCATCACGGGCAACACAGACTCAACTTGAGGAAATTTTTATATACACATATATATACACACTGTTCTTCATAGACTGCTCCACTGTGGGTCCCCGAGGGGGTCACAGGTCCTGCCTGCAAAACTGACCTGGCATGGGCTTCCCATGGGGCCACAGCCTCTTTCAGGCATCCCCCTGCTCCAGAGTGGGGTCCTACCCAGGCTGCAGTTGGATCTCTGCTCCCCTGCAGCTTCAATGGCTGCAGGAGCACTGCTGCCTCACCATGGGCTGCACCGTGAATCGCAGGAGAATCTCTCTGGTGCCTGGAGTGCCTCCTTCTTCACTGTCTGCAGAGATGTTGCTCTCGCATATTCTCACTCCTTTCTCCAGCTGCAGTTGCCCAGTTGCGTGAGGCTGNTTATATACACATATATATACACACTGTTCTTCATAGACTGCTCCACTGTGGGTCCCCGAGGGGGTCACAGGTCCTGCCTGCAAAACTGACCTGGCATGGGCTTCCCATGGGGTCACAGCCTCTTTCAGGCATCCCCCTGCTCCAGAGTGGGGTCCTACCCAGGCTGCAGTTGGATCTCTGCTCCCCTGCAGCTTCAATGGCTGCAGGAGCACTGCTGCCTCACCATGGGCTGCACCGTGAATCGCAGGAGAATCTCTCTGGTGCCTGGAGTGCCTCCTTCTTCACTGTCTGCAGAGATGTTGCTCTCGCATATTCTCACTCCTTTCTCCAGCTGCAGTTGCCCAGTTGCGTGAGGCTGCTGGCAGCTTCTCAAAGAAGCCACCCCTACAGCTCCCCTGCTACCAATACCCTGCCACGCAAACCCCATCCAATAGCCCAGCAGCTTGCAAACAAATTCAACTCAGTAATGTGAGAAATGAGAACTTTTTCATTTAGTCATAACAAAAAGGAAAATATAGAATGAAAAGGAAAGAAAAGGACAGATCTTTCGGAGTTGCTGTTTTTCTACTGAAAACAAAATGCAATGATTTACATTAACTAAAAGCCTGAGCCATCAGTTTTTTAACTGACCATAATTTTTTTTCCAGCAGACTGATGAGATGATGACAGCTTCTCAAGGCTTTCTCATAAATGACATTCTTCAGCACTTTAATGACACAGTGCTGAACTGCTACAGAACTTCATCTGTATGAATTCATCCTATGAATTAATCTTGTGGCTGTGCTTTACTTATTTAACATGACTTACATGCACATATATTCCATGACTAGTTGTAAAGGATTAAGGTTCACATTTTCTACAGAAATCCATACTCTTTGTGTCTCTCATGACTTGCTCTCATTAGCTATATACTAAATGACGTTAGATATGAGACTGTGTTAGTATGTTGACTCTGGAATGCAGCAGTTACATGTGGTTGACTGGCCTGTCTGCTAAGGTTTATGGTGTAGGTTTTTAGTTCATAATATAGACACTTTTTACAACGTAACACCCCTGCTAATAAAAATAATATTGTTACATAAGGCCACTACTCAAAAATGAACCCACTCCTATGTCTAATTTACCTATTAAAGTCTGTGTAGCAGTAAAAGTTGTTATAGAGCCTGTTATTAAGGTGAGTAACCTCAAGATTGCTGCCAACACTTCAAACATAATATTTCTGTAAGGATGTTGGAATCAATTGATACAATGCCCTGCAACTTACTCTTTATTACAAAACCAGGGTAAGATTTCTAATAATTGTGTTAGATTTCCAGCAACATTATGGACTGAACTGGAATGGAGCAAAGGGCAGAACTTCGAGCCCACCTGCTAGATCATCTCAAGAGCCACTTCTGTAGGATTTCTGCATGCAGACAGAGAGGTTGTATCACTTTGTGTTTCTGGATTAACTCAGTTAAGTAGTTTATGTTTACTTTTCAAGTAGGAATGAAATGCAAGGGAGTTTCATGATTATGAAGATGTGTTTTCAAAATTCCACTTATTTCCACTAAGGACAATACAGGAGCTCCAGAAAAGGTGCTGGAGGGGTTGTCAGTCCTCCTGAACACGAAGATGCTATAACACAGTAGGGACAGCTCATTCACAGAACATAACCCTTTCTGGCCCCAGACTGAATGGATGATGGATGACAAACAGAATACATACATAGTACAGAAACTGTGAAGTAAAAGCTTTCTGGAATAATAAACTCCCTAAATAACTGATTTTGTTTTTCTAAAAGAAAACACAGCAGCTCTAACAAAGTTCTGCCTTAATAAATCTTCACTATGACCTCAGGATTCTGTTTTAACAAGTTGGTTTTAATCCTGTTAAAGATCAAAGAAAGAGATTCATTGGCAAGGTTAAATGGAGCAATGATGAAGGATTTATAAAAAGAAGGCCAATAGTCACACCAGTCCTTCTGTTCTAATTAAGTTTATAATTTTTCTAAGTATTGCTGTCAGGAATTAATGCTCAGACACCTCAGCCAAAGCAGCTCACTTTAACCTGAGGACATTTTTGCACTTACTTTGACTGATTGTAAATTTTCCCATTTGAAACAGTTGACAATTTCCTACTTGAAAAAGTGAAGCTTTTCTCAATAACTCTTTAAGTGACTATTTTCCTTTTATATGGTGGAAGTCGGGAGTCCCTATCACTCAAGCCTGACAAGAACATATTGTGGTCTTTCAGAACAGTTCAGTCTGGTAAAGACACCCACCAAACCACAGTACAACTTCCTGCTCAAAATATGTTTAGTTCTGTTCCTGTGGCTGCTTTATCTGTGCTGAAAAAATGATGAGAAATTAATCCTAAATGTCAGTGATCACTGCTGTGTATCAAGTGCCAAGTAAATCCTGACACACGTCAGCATGCAGTTCCTGTTCACTACTTTCCCCCCTCTAAAACGAGCTCATGATAGTCCGTTGCTCAGTGGAACTTCTTGACACCAGAACATCTGGCACCTGGAGGCAGGTGGGCTCTCCCTGCTCTGGTAATGCAAGTGCTGTTTAGGATTATCTCCAAATGAAAACATTGGTGCTACTGGAGCTGGTTAAGCCTCAGAGCTTTGCATGCAGAAATGAATTCCTCACCAGAATACGCTCCCCAAGAATTGATCACTTTTTCCTTGTTCTTGAGACACTCAAAGGAGGAAGTGAGGTATTGGATGGCAGTCAGCCTGCACTTAGCCTAAATGGAGAAGAAGGATGGACAAGGCAAATTTGGAAATATCTGATAGAAACTACCACCACTGGAGCCTCTAATATTTTTATTCATCTTCAAGTCCTTGCAACTTTACATTGCCTGTCTCTGACAAAAAAAAATAGCTGTCTTTTGCATTCACAGGACACACACTTACTTCAGTGCAAGTTAAGCACTTGTTACATCTCCATCCTATTTCTATTTTTGGCTGTCTAAAATATTTCATTAACTTTCATGGTTCTCATTCTATACAGTGGTCTGAATAAATGCTATAGGACTTAGTGATTTTAATGGCCTCTTTGATCACCCTAAGGGGAAGGGTAATTTCCATTCTCAAATGACTTTCCTTGCCTCAGTGTAGTACATGATGTAAGACAGTCCTGAGAAGCCAAAATGTGGTTATCAGAGTTCTGGGGGTAAAATATCCAGTGTTGCAATGTCAGTTCTTTGTGGCCTTCCTGGAAACCAAGCAACATATGGTTAACTCAGGCCATCCATTTCTGCATCTGTATGTATACATGTAATGTACAAACTTCATTAAAAACAATTGTTAACTGCTGAAGTGTAACATTATTGAGCTTACAATGTATTTTGTCATGACTTCAAACTGCAAATGTGCTTTTTGACTTGTTATGGAAGTCCTGCTTGCCAGACATTTCTAAATAAAGCCCAGGAGACTGGATTTAGTTCTTCCCTCTCTTAACCCTTCTCTTAATCACTTCCCTCTAATTCCACTTTTTTTCAATGTGTGTGGCTTTAGCAAAGCCTCTTCTCTGTAATTGTCTTATAAATTGGCAAAAGGACAGTGCAGGGTGTGACCCTCCTCCATTTTTTTTGTGCACAGTTTGTATTCTCTTGTGCCTCATTCTCCTATGAGCTCTCCCACGTCTCTGTTAAGTAGCCAAGATTATACAAAGCAGTCAGATTCCTGTTTCACATCTGTGTCTTCCTACAGCAATTGGATCCATAAAATGACTTGTCATCATGGTATTTGATAGAATTCTGAGCCAGAGGTACTGTATCTTCACATCTGGAGTGAGTGGGTTCCTTCTTTTTTGCCACAGAGGATGGTGTATCACACTGCACTACACTAGCAATAGTGCTGAGAGATGCTCTGAAGAATTTCAGAGGAGCAGAAAAAGGTCCACACAAAAGAAGACAGCCCAGTCACTGGAGAAATACTGGAAACAAGGGTTCCTCAGAATGCTCTCTTTGTCAGGGATTCATTTGGAGCTATTTCCTTTACTGCATATTTAGCAGGCACTGCTAAGCTTTCCCTCAGGAAGGTGTCTCTGTTTCTTTGAGCAGCTGAACACTTCCCAGCACAGCAGTGCAGGCTTGCAGGGGTACCCACACACACTGCACCCTGCCCTGGGCTACCAGACCAATGCAGTGTCAGCTATGAGGGCTGCTCTGGGCACTCCCAGAGGGCTGTTCTGTACACTCAGCAAAGGCTCTGCAGAATATGTCTGCTTCAACAACAGTCAATGTTTTGTGTTCTTGATGACTAACTTTATAGAAAAAACATACATTGTATGTTAGACTAACATTATTGCTTTTGCCTTAATTCTCCTCTGTTTGTTAAAACACAAATGTTTTTGCCACCCATTACTCAACAGTAAGCTTGTCTGACAGCTTTTGGCATTTGGTGATCTCTTAATAACTACCATCCACTGGCATACATGTACTTCTTTAATAAGTACCATCCACTGCACACCCATACCAGAGATGCAAAACAGTTTTATTAAATTAAGCAGAGGCACAAACCATTAGAATTATTTTCTTACTAATAAAAGGCAAATGTTTACATTTATTATGACTATATTGAGTTTTTGAGTTATTATGACTACACTGAGTTCAAATAAATGATGGAGTGGCTATTTTGCAATACCTCCCACACCAGTTTTTATGGAGTTTTAGAACAGGAGTTTTAAAGGCAGCATTTTCTTCCCAAACATAGCATTTTCTAACATGCTGATTGTTCCTAACTGCATTGTCCTAATGAGGCTCAGCAGCATTTGTCTGTTTTACATCCTTTGCTCCAGCATTGCTTCTTCTCCAGTCCATGTGTCCCCTCCATCCCTCAGCCAGCCCCTGTTGCTGCTCCCCTGGGCTCACAGCACACAAGCTCAGCAGCTCCGTGTGCTCAAGCTTCTCTGTCACCTGGACTACTCTCAATTCTGTCTCCAGATGATCCAATTTATCACCTCAATGACTGAAATTAACTGTCAACAGAAGTGAGCCAGCACGAGCTGTGCCCTGCAGCTGAATCCTAACCACTTGGGACTGGTTCTCTGACCAACCAAAGAGGAAATACCCATTACTTTTCCCCAAACTGATTCTGTTTATATGGGCAATCACCTGTTCCTCTTCTGCAACCACCAGCCAAGAGGCTATATGCTGAGTTTAACTGCTTTGTAGCTGGGTTAGTTAGTATAGTGGTTGAACATGCCAGACTGACAGAGCCATACTGATAAGTTACCTTAGTTGTGTGCACTGAGTAAATCCGTGCAGGTGACCTAAGAGTGAATCTAAATGAATCTAAATTTACCTAAATAAATCTAAATTATCTAAAAGAAATCTCACTATCTGCTAATACCAGTATTTTGGAATTGATCTCTGATCAATAATCCTAGCGACAATCATATGTAATTCCTCCCTTTTTCCTCCCCCTTCTTCTACCTCCTTGTAAGATTTCTGAACAACCAGATGAAAATGGGGAAAGAACATGAGCCAACAGATCTCCCAGCACCACTGACAGAAAATGTTCATGCTCAAGCATTGCTGCAGTGAGAATGTTATAAAACATACCAGGAGTCCTCTCTGGTGCATCCCCACACCCTCACCCAGTGAAATTGCTCTGTGCTCTGAAACATGAGATACAGTCATCCAAAGCATGTCAAATACATAGCACTTGTCATGCTGTGGATGCTGCTGCCATATGGGAGATGGTACAGGAGGGTATAAAGCACTTTAGTACCTACTACTGTATTTTTCTCCTTGCATTCTGTTTGCTTAGAGTAACGTGATACCAGGTTAGAATCACCCTCTTACAACTTCTCTGTCATACTGCACACTTACTGAGTCATCAAAACATAAGATTTATCTGTAGGTACTTGTACAACTGCAGTATTGTATCAACATTTTACACCATCTGTCTGTAATTCCTTCTGATTTCTCAGATGTCTTTCATTTTCTTCAGTAATGTAGGTAAGATTAAATGCAAAGCCTGGCAAACAAACCTCTGGCACTGCAATAACAGGGAGATATGGATTTCTTCTTATTCTGCTAGAAGAACTGAACAAAAGGTGGGTTTATTTTCTACCTAAACTCTTACATGATACTGAGTTTCAGAACTACACTATATTTTGTGAAAGATATTTACGTACTAGAATTGTCCCGTGCTAAGGGTCACCTGGTTCTCTCCAAGGATGCAGCATTCCCATGACTGGGCACACATGCCTGCAGGAAGGTACAAGCAGAATCCTCAGGCTGTAGTTCCTGGGGACAACCAGCCCTGAACTTCCTGCCTTACATCGCTGCAAAGACACCACAGCACAGGCTTGTTCTGAGACACGGTCTCCTGCCACTGCTTTCCTTTTGCCATAGAGACGCTGGTAAAAGAGCAAGAAATAGGTTCCTGTCCTCATATGGCTAGTGTGAACTTGGGGCAATGCTGGGTGAATTCCCAGCTGGTGTCAGTCCCACAGCCCTCGATGTCGGCGGATCTGTGCTGAAGAACTGCAGACTCAAGCATTTTTGGGTTACATGCTGTTTCTTTATGGTTCTACAGATGCGACAGATTTTCTGTTGAATCCCAGCTGCTCTCACTTTCCTATTTCACAAAGCAGATCCTCAGCTAGGGTAAAATCATGGGAGACCGGGCCAAACCACGCCTGTGCCAGCTTACACAGTCCAACAGCTGAACTCCCTGGGAGTTTTGTGAGCATAACCGGTGCCGCTGTGTAAAAAAAACACACGGAGAAGCAGAAATACCGGGCTTCGAAATGTCTGGAATGAGTTGCAATGTGTCGATGGCTGGCTGGAGGAGGCTGTGGTGCCTACAGAGCACTTGGGTTGACTGTGATTTATGTTTGCTTCCAGGTGCATGTAAATTTTCCATCCCCCATATAGACTCAAGCACTGTGCTACACAGTCATGAGAGATTAAAATTCCTGCACATTTTCTACAAGTATCAGCCATGCTGAGAAAGAAACATGTGAAGTACCATTTGTTTCATGCTTACAGATACATATATTTTCTTAGCATTTGGTATGAGCATGAATTAAAATGCCCTATTTGGGCAAACTGTTATTTTAGTTAATTTCCTACAGACTGTTTACAGCCCATTTCTAAGTGAATGGTGAATAAGTCTTCAGTTGAGCACAGCGCTTTCAGATCCCGCTGCTTAGAATAGCTCCCTGCTTCTCAAGCATTAATTGTATCTGGTTATGTTTAAATGTCATTAAAATATGCAGCAAGTGATCTACGGGGATTCATATTTCTACCAAAAATTGAGCCTGTACCTTAACTTCCCGCTGCAGGAACCCAGGATGGGTTTTTCCCGCTGTGCCTGTTGCAAACATCTGCCACTTCTGAACACTGGAAAGTGTCCTTGCAGTCCAAATTTTAACATCGCAGCTGAACACTTTTAAGAGAGAACATTGCTATTTTATGCATAAACTGTTTCAAGAAAGGAAAGGGGGGAGAAGAGGCAAGGAAGTAAGCCAAAAGTGCTTTGACTTGGTTTCTGTTTTAAAGTGTCTCAGCGAGTGGTGTGCCAAGAAAAACAAAATCCTGAGCAGGGAGCAGTGGGGAGATCCTGTTACAGCAGCCCAGCACCTCGGGAGACTGGGCTGCCTCCGGCCGGGGGAAGGGAAAGAAGGGGAGAAGTGGGGACCCAGCCCCTAGTGCACTCCAGCAGTTGCCTTCTTGGATGGATTCAGCCTGGGGACCCCATTCTGCTGCCTGCCTTTGCATGATGGGAGATCAGTGAGTCATTCATGTGAGCAGGATGAGTGAAATCTGTCCCTGGATAGAGAAAAGCTTTACAAAATGGGCAAATGGGGAATGAGAGAGGGCTTATATTATCAGAATAACAAGAAAAATGAGAAAACTGTAAGTGAACATGCAGATGGCACTACAAACTGCCAAAGAGCCAGTGTGGCCAGCACTGGATTTTAGGGATTTACCAAAAAGCTTACCATAAGAGGATAAATACACACATATACCCCATGTCCCTGCAATTGTGTGTCTTTTCTGGGTATATTTTTTAGTCTTATCTGAGAAACCAAGTATTTTTGTCTACTTCAGGTATCGATGGTAGCAGATTACTAAGGACAGGACTTACTTATCCTGTACATTTGCACAGTGAAATGGGACAAGCCTACAAAGCTCCTATTTATCACCCTTTTAATGAGAAAGCAGGGCTGATAGTCCTCCCAGACAGGCAGAGAGGGACTGGGGAGAATGGATGGAGCACATAGGAATCAGTATCAAGAGAGAGTCTCTTACTGCCATAGGTCAATGCCAGATTGTTGCCAACCTTTCTCAAGCTACACATGAAGCCTCTGTCTTTCAGAGGGAAGACAGAACAGCAGTAGGAGTGAACTTAAACACACAACTTGGGAAACTGTTATGACCAGTCAGGCTGGAGCTGCTGTTGCCACAGCCTGTCAGTGAGAGGGGGCAGAGCTGCCTGCTGGGGAGCACAAATCGCTGAGTAGTCCTCACGTGTTTTTTGAAGTAACATGATTTAGTTATGGGTGACCGGTCAGGGCCGTAGCAGGTGGTGCATGAACTTTCCCAGTGGTGCAGTGACCTGCTGCAACCCTCCTATTCCTGTCCTTCACTTCTTCAAGGGGGAACTGCCAATCTCCTGGTGACAGAGGCTCTGCAGAGGTTGTGAACACTGTTGATGGCACAGAGCACTTGCAGAAAGACTGGCACCTTCAAGGACTGGGTAAAAAATATTGAGAACAAGGGGAAGGAAAACTGTGCTATTTCTTAACAGTGGAGATGTGTCACTTCAAGCATCTTACAACTACAACATTCACTCCAGAGTTAGACTGTGATAGACATAAGAGCAGAATATGGCTCTGGGACCCTAAAGTCATCCTCCCTAAGCAACAGAAAGAGATCTTTGTGGTGACCTGGGAGAAACAGGAACTGCTGAGAGCACTTGAAGGTCTTGATGGCCCTGACCAGCCACACCTGAGGCCTCTGACCAACCCACCCATGGGCTCAGAAATCCATTTAAGCTCAGTTCTGGGGCTTAGTCCATTTCTGAGCTGTTTTGGAGGTTCATCTCTCTCCAGCCTTGTTCCCAAACTGTTTGGACTTCTTGGCTATATCATGGACCTGGCTCACTGCCTTGGCTGTACTTGGTGATGGCTGCACTGCTGGTAGGACATGTTGCTATTGCTTTCCTGCTTTATCAGTAGTGTTTTTGTTTTATTTGGGTGTTTTACATTGCCATCAAAATCCCATTTTAGTTGTATTAGGTGTATCTGTTAGTGGCTGTGTTTTCCTGGGTTTTGGCACTTTGCCTGTTCCAAGTGAGCCCCTTTGGTAAGGAAGACAATAGGCATAAAACTGAATGAGGAAAAGTTGCATTTCATTGTGGATGAAAAGGTTTCTTTCTTTGATGGAGTTCAAGGTCTACACTTGAGTTTTTATCAAAATCTTTCTGGTAGACATGGTCTTGTTAACTGGAGCTGGAGGCTAAACCAGCCCTGTCAACATTCTTTGGCTGAGAAGGCTGAGCTCTTGACAAAAACTTGGAGCAAGTCAGATTTGCTCTAATTTGGGGGCTAGCTGCCCATAGCCCCAAGGGGCTGTCCAAACTGCCAGAGATTACTGTGGAAGAATGAGTGATAATTTACTTAAGGCACTTCCATGAGGTTTCAGTTTACCAGCTCCCTCTCTAAAACTGCCAAAACCATCCTCTTCCTCTCCCCTGGTTGAACAAGGGGAGCTATTATGTGGCCTTTGCCACTGGTTTACAGATGAACCACTTTGTGGATGATAAAATTACTACAGCTCTGCCAAACATTCCCTGGAGCATCTAACCAGCCTTACCCAGTCAGACTAGGCAAGGATCTTTATTGTGGTTCCCCTGTCATTACATTGCTAGATGATGCTACTTCTTTCTGAACACAGTAAAAATAGCCAGTGTAACTTGAATGCATTTTGGAGAACCAAATTAGTTGGCAAATAATCCTTTAAGTCTCTCAGGAGACAGCAGAATGTAGTGGTTGGAGTGCAGAAGTTAAGATGAACAAACTAATACTGCCTTTACCCCTTACATCAGTCCTCTGCATCTATAGATCTCCATCTTGTCTTTATAGGTGGTTGAGATGTTCTTGTAGAGAGTAGAAGACATCAGCAAATATTCAGCCTATGCTCAGGCCCAGCTGGCCTTCTCATAGAATACTTTCTAAGACAAGGTACAAAACACTACAGCAAAAGCAGCCCAGAAACCTAAATCTGAACACCAATTATCAAGAGAGAATCAATTATCTGGAATCACAGAAGTTAATATACTTCAGGATCAAAGAAGCAAAAGACTGTTTTGCCAAGAATCTGTAATCCAAAATATAAATTGTGGTTTTTTGAATTACCTTTTTTTATTCTGAAAAGCTTGTTTAAAGTAGTGTGAGGAGAGTTTATTGTGTATATATATGCTTGTGTATATATGCTATGCAAATTCTGCTATCGATTACACTGATATGAATCTGGACCAACTCCAGTGCTATTTACATGTTTCTAAATTAGAACAGACTGTGGTTTGTTAATGAGGAATACACTTCCCAGTGCTGTATATTGTTTGAAAGCAGAGACTTGCTGAAATCAGCTTTTCATTTTTACTGGTAATATTAGTGCTTAAGTGATACCTTCTGCTTAATAGCAATGGGTGCAGTTGAAGGAAATCTCTGCTTCCTAACATTTAAAGTCATCCCCTGTGAAAGGTCCTTAGTTGGTTGAATATAATATGATGAAGAAATCTGTATGTGTAAACATAACTTAGTGGTCAGTTTCAATATTTTTATTAATCTGGTGCTGATGTCTCTCCTTGCATTGGATTATTCATCCTGTTTCTTATCAACACTTAGAACTGTTGGCTTGTTGTACACAGTAAAACCTTGCCTCACACTGAGTTGGCCTCAAAGTCTTTATGGTAGATTTTAGGCTATACATTGTTCAATATGGTAATTTTGAAATTGGGGTGAAATACAACTGGAAATGACATCACCTGTGTTTTCAGAGTTACTAAACTAAATAGAAGTATTTCTAGATGTTTGCACAAGGAGAAAAATGAGGCTTCCTATACCTATTAAGTGCCTGAAAATTAATTTATCCATTAAAAGTAATACCAGTACTGTTTCTATTTTCATCCCTTACATTCAACCCCTGCCAGCTGTGCTTTATTGAGTTCCAATGGCACTTCTCATACCACTAAAATATAGTTGGTGACTATGTAATGAATTACAACACAGTAACACTAAGAGTATGCAGCCATTTAGGTCAGGAAACATAATGTAAATAAGTCACTGCAACAGGTCTTAGAGGTGAGGAGAAAGGCAGTAATAAAGGCTTTAAGAATTACTCTTTTTGTTATAAAATAGTATAAATTTTCAGCTATTTTGTTGAAAAGGTGGAAAGATGGGACAGGTGAAGCTCTTCCATTGGTATGAAAAAGGAGCTAAGTTTTGGGTATATTATAGTGAAACAAATGCTTCCAGTTCTTAAAACTCTGGTTTTGATCAACCTTGATTCAGCTGTGTATTCTTTAACACTCTGCAGTTTGCTGTTAGATACCATCCTAACAAACAACCTGCTGAAAGTCTGATGGTTTAAAGTGAACTTCACTTACTCAAACCTAGTGTAAGATTTTTTGGGGGGCTCATTCACATTTCTTGTGCCCTCTGCATGAGAGTAGTCAATGGACTTTCATACTGACCAAGCCAGCTGTTTATCACAGCAGTTATGAAAGCCAACAGCTCTCATAAACCACAGGAATGCACAAAAGAGATGAAAGCTCTACATTCAGAGCAAGCAACATTGGAAATCTTCCATGTTTGTAAGCTTGCCATGCTGGAATGGGATTTGAGAGATCTGTGCTTACTTTCCAAGTCTGCCACAGATTGCTTGTATTGCTCTGAACAAGTCTATGTATCTTGGTTTTAAATCTTTTGAATTTTGAAAGAAGGTTAGAATAACTCCCTTTCTCCTAACATGGACTGACACAAACCCAGAAAGATGTTTGACTGGAGTATACAAACAGTATCTAGCATAAGGGAAATGCAAGGAACTAGGGCATAGCTATAAATCTGACAAACTGTGCTAAAAAATTTCCAACTGAACTATTCACCTCAAGTAAGATAAAGATTTTGATTACAAACAGCATCTTGCATTAGAAAAATCTCCCCCTGTGCCAGCAGTGGAGAAGCCAAGAGTTGCATGGTAAACTGGACAGAGTTCTGCAGAGTAGCAGTGGGGTTCAAAGCCTCTCTGCCACTGGTGGATCTGAGGATGGACTCAAAGGCATCTCTAGGGCTGTGAAGCTGGCCACATAAGTAAGAAATCCAGAACACAAACTTGTGCAGAAGGGGAAACACTAACAGTGGAAAAGGTGTACCTTTGTATTTCACACTATCACTTACGCAAGCTGTACCCCACAAATGAGAAGAGGAAGCATGTTATGCTTAATCATGGTTCAACATGCCAACAGGCCTATCTTGTATGAGTTAGATACTGAAAGAAAAATAATTGAAGTATCAGTTAGAGCTTCTGGTTATGAGATGCACAACTACACCTGGACTATTCAGGACAGCTCACAATACCATGTAATGGAGTTTTAAAGTGCAATGTCTAAAGACTTTAATTTAAACCTTAAGCTGCTGCAATGATTTTTTAAGTAACAAGTTCACTACAGAGAAATGTCAGTTGTTTCAAAACTAACAATACAAATCCTTTCTTCTGTATGCTCAGCTTTCTGGCCTGTTTCTGAAAGAAAACGTGCTGACTTAAAGAAAGCAGCTGGTTTGCATTTATAAAATTTGCATTATCTTTTCTTGGAACTGGATCACTGGGTTAGACAATGTGGAAATATTTCACTGAGTATCTCTGAGCTGATTTCTGTCTGCATGTATTCGTACTCTGACTACAGGAGTAAGACTAGCCATGCAGTCACCATTCAGCTTTGATTTTTATTAGCAGAGGTGAATACTGAAAACAGGACTTCCTCTAAGAAGTTTCAGGACAGAATTCTCAAACATTAACTATGGTAGAAGTATTCAAATTCCCTTTAAGTTCCTTGCTCCCTACTCGGAAAACCTTGAATTGCCTTGCCACAGGACAAAAGGATTAGCATTTTTTATTCATTTGTGTTTTTGCTGTAGGTTTTTTCCTTGGTGCTTACAATTTTAACTTTATGAAATCCTGGTAATAGGGCCCCTTTCTTTCTTCCACTGATACAGATTACTCATTAGAAATGTCAGTTGTTACTGAAGAAAATACACTGATCTCATCAGGCTGGAACTGTAGGCTGCATCTACACCTAGTGTAAATCAGCCACGGACTTCTGCTGAAATCAAAGCAACTCTGTTTATCAGAAGATAACTGGTCCCCTGGGAGATACAACCAGCAGGTTTTGCAGAAAGAATAAACAGTTGCAATGGGCCAATGTTCTTTTTCTGTATGTCTTTCTCAGTTTGCATGGACTGAGAGGGCTTTTGTATACAGTCTATAAGTGTTGATGCCCATGCTTCACTTTGTCATTGGTCCCATTAAAATCAATGGCTGCATAAACCAAAGCAGCAGAACTGGGTTCTTCTGAAGTTCTCTAAAACAAGCATGTGAAATACTGCCTTAGTTGAAAAGATGTGAAGAAGGGTCAGGGCTTGAATAGGCTATCATGATTAATAAATATCAACAGTACATGTAAACACCATCTCACATGCTAAAACTGGTGTGTGTATCTGTGAGATTCAGCAAACCCACTCCTTAAACTTCAAGATTTGCAAGATAGAGCAAGTATGCTACAGCTAAGTCTTACGGCATATATACTGTGAAAGCCAGAGCCCTAGATGATTCTCGGTTGGCACAAGGAACTAAGTAGACTTACAAAAAGCATCTCAGGTTTCTATGCTTAGATTCCCAAGACAGACAGTTGCGAGATTATCACCAATGTTTAAAAAATCATAGTTGTTTCCTCAAATTTAGGCCACATGTTTGCCATGCAAAAAGGTGTATAAGTGAATAACTTATAATGAGAGAAACTCCCAATTTGTATTACATGACTGAAAGTTTCATCTGTTACAAAGTTAGTCAGAATTTCTCCAAATCTCAATGCTGAAAACTCAAAGTCACTTGCATAAAATGACACCAATTTTGTTTACGTTTCAGATATTTCAACATTAATAGTAAATAATAACACACATAGGGGACGGCTTAATGATGCATGGTAAGAGCTAAGTTGAACACAGTATGTTGAGCAGTCAGTGAAAGGTAACACAGAAATAAGGAATTTCTTGCTCTTCTTGGATATCTACCTGGCAGAGTAAAACAACTTTCTATTGTATCTAGCCATATACCTTGTGTAAATTGATATTACAATGGGTAATTCCTTTTACTTAATACTAACAACTGCTAAGTGAAGCGAGTAGTGCAATGCTGAGTCAAAGACCAATTGAAGCCCAACTTAAACCAGATGATGGCCTGGCCATTTGCTTTCACAGAATTTGGATGAAAGCCATAACTTTCTGAAAACATTCTGGCTGTGTCTTGATTGAGTCAAATGGAATGTTCTTACAGCAACAAACTCCCCTAAATATTTCAGCACAATTGGATTACAATTATTTTGGTGCATTTAGCCCTGGAGACACTGATGTATCTGTAAGAGTTGACTGCAATAAGATCCTTGAATGGAAAAGACTTTTTCTCAAATGTGGCATGATACTATTTATGTTTTTTTTTAAAGCTCCTAAGGGTAAGAGATTTCAGGTCTGTAAGTGCACACATCAATTTTGGGAAAGTACTAAATAAAAAAAAATTGTCCTGAAAATTATATTGAAGATGTATATGCACACGTGGATATTTGTATGTGTATATACAGTTACAAGCTAAAGTAATATATCTCATGGTTGATAACCAGTTTATCTAGGGACAGTCATTCAAGTACTTGATCAGACCTAAACTTGCCTCATGTTATACCCTTCCATGAGAAGCAGGGAATGTAAACATGAGAGCTTACTGTTGGTGATAGTTCCAGTGAACATTCCTAGCTGCACAGTGTTTTGGAGTATTTCTCTAACTGGCCACTTCTAAAGAATGAATCATCTAATGGCTTTGCTTAAAGGGAAGGTAAATTATCTTCACTTGACATTTGTTATCATTGGAGGGTTTGAATAATTGTGCCATTTACCTGTCTGATTTCCTTTTGTGACATCTTCTTTATTGGCTTAGTATTTCCAGGTTTTGGTACTGATAAAATATTACCACAGTTTGCAGCATGTAGTAGTAACAGAGAAACTAGGGAGTTTTGTTGTGTTACTTTATTCTGCCTCAAAATACTTATTGTTACATCTCCCTATCAGAGATGTGGTTATAAAAACAATGTATTTTGTGGTCAGGACAACTATAAAATCCTCTACACCTGAGGATCAACAAAAGCCACATCCAATCATTGCATTTAAAACATTTTTCCTGAAATGCTCTGTTACCCTTCTGTGTAAAGGCTGACAGCTTGGTGCTAGCTGCCTGGTATCTCAAGATGTAGGTACTTTAGCTAGATATGGATTTCAGGTGCAAGTGTGATTTTCAGCAATCAGTACACTATTGTGAACTAATTTTTTGGATGGTGTTGCTCAGAGAAGACTGTGGCTACCTTATTACAATCTTTTGTGATACATTGCTTTCACACTTCAACTTTGTTTCTACACTTTTGGCAACTTATTTTAAAAATAATTGAGATGTTAAAAGGAGAAGAAATAATTAAAGCAGATTTTGAATGTTATGGATCATTAACAAAAGTATTCATGGCATTAGTCTAGCTTATTTGTAAGAAAATATCACTGTGTTACTCATTCACTATAATACACTGCAGGCAGTCAGCAAATGGATAAAGAGTGTATAGATTGAGCTGAGTATCAGATTGTGTAAGCACACGAAGTTTTACTGACTTCATCTGAAAATAACTTGAGTCTCTGCTTGTTGAGGGTCTGCATTTTTCCAGTTCAGTGCACTTACTGTAAATAAGAAATATTACTGCTCACATGGGACTTGGAGGAATTCCCTACACTTGAGGGCTGGACTTGCTACACTGATTTGCTCATGGATGTTCCCACCTCTTCCCTTTGCTCTCCTGTACCAGAGTCTATGCACAATTCTTGGGCTCTGAGGGGAAAAAAAAAAAATGTGCAGATGAGTCAAATCTAAGTGTCTCAGGGGAAAGTTACTGGAGCAAAAGCTGTTGCTGTGTAACTTTTTTTTGCTCCTGTATGAAAATCCTGAGTGTTTTTAAGGCCCAAGTCCTTTGGTAGATGGCAGCCCAAAATGATGAACATAACTAACACCTTCTGTGTCCACTTTGACAGTGGCGTCTTTGCCTGGAATGTTACCATGTCTGAATCGGAGCTGTGCTGTTCATGGACGTGCAGGATTAGCAGGGGACACTGCCAGAAACAAGGGTACAATCCTGCTACTAGAACCACTGAGAGCTGCTATAATATTCTTCTTGGAGAAGAATTAAGGAATAGCTGATTATCTTCTTTGCCAGGGAAGGAGTGATGTGGTTTTTTTTCTGTATGGTTTGTTACTTTGCTGCATGACAGGAGTCAGCTTTTGCCAGTATTTGAAGGAAATGATCAGTTCCTGTGTCTGGTAAGGACCTTTATACACTTGCTGGATGATTTGGCTATTGCATAATCATTAACAAATAACAATTAACAATATTGCCTAGGATCATTAACAAATTTTCTGTCTTGCCTTCGGTAGACAGATCCATTTCCAACCTAATAAAAGTCAGTGGGGATAATCAGAGCCAGAAACTGCTTGACATCAGTAAGAATAGCAAAAGATGTAGCCAAGATAGCCATGAAATACTGTGCTTTTTTCACTGAGTCATGCCTTATATGTAGATTTAGAAACAAAATTGACTTTCTATATTTGATACGAATACTTTCATTTCATTCTCTAAGGGCACGCTGTTTTTGTACACATGTATTAAAGAGTAGATGTATCTTTAGGGCTGGGATTTTCTAGTTCACCGCAGAATTCTTCAAAAGTCTCTTTCCATAAAGTACAAATAGAATACTTAACTACAGAGGCTCCAAGACATATGCTAACAACAAAATATTATGATTGTTCTTTTGCATTAGTTTCATAGTCATAGATCTCTTGAAGTTTGGAGTTACACTAGCATAAACTCTCGCAATTAACAGAATTAACAGTTCACAATCTAATGTTGTGAACTGCTGTACCAGTCAAAGTCATGTTCTGTAAAACTTCGTGCAGCGACTTACACCAACTTTGCCTAGAAAGGGATTGGGTAGATGCCTCAGTGCCTTTTGAGGATAGCAAAGAACAATAAATCAGACCACTTTGGATTTGATTTTACAACTGGAAAAGATTACACTAATCTTTATAGAAAGGAGAGACTAGCATTCTGATGCACAGCATTTGATGGTTACCACTCATTTTTTTATCATGAAGGAGCAAATTGTCCACATGCTTTTAAATAATACTGTCAACATACTGTATTTCTAATTCAGCTTAATCCATTTCGCTATAAATGGAAACCATGCTTTCAGTATTTCTGGTGGGAATTAGTTAACTAACTGCTAAAACTTGCCAAACTGCCTTTTCTATAAAAAAGGAGCTTCATGAATCAAAAGCAGTGTTCAGCTGCATATAAATAGGCTTCCAGAAAAATGTATGCCTTGTAATCACATCTTGATAGTCTAATACCTTGTATAAAGTCCAGAAACTATTTTCTGCATCTGACAGTGTTTACAACATGGAGCCTGAAGTCTGCCCTCCTATAGTTACTATTTCATACAACTTTATGGCAAAACCTGGACTGGTTTCCTATTTACAACTTGGAAGATATTTATCTATAAAGTGAGCACTGATTATCTAATTCCAGTCACCCTTTGTGTGAAACAGGAAGCAAGAAAAACTGTAATCCGAAATAGAATGTAAATTGTCAAATACTTGTGAACTTGCATCAGGCAGTGAGGGCTGTCCCAGCGTTTGGACTCTGTGAAAGGACAAAGCTATGTTTATCCCAGTGTTGCTGCCTTTCCTGGCTGCAGAAGCATAGGCTGCTTGAAACCAGAGCAGAAGTCTCAGCTGCACATAGAGCAGATGCTGGATAAGTGTACTGCATTACCTGAAGAAGGCAAAGTAAATATTGGAGGAAATAAAGTTTTAAGAGACTATATGAACTGTTTGCGTTTGAGGAGAACTTGAGACATACAAGAAGGGATGCTCATGTGAACTGGACTTGGCTGAACAGAGCACTTTGGTGTTCCAACTTTCAGATTCCCTCTGGTTATTTGGACTTGATGTACTGCAGGTCTATTTATATCCTGCAGGGTTTCCAGCGGATTATCAGGTGCTTGCTTTGCTTTCAGTGGTAGAGGCCCTTTAGGGGAGAGATGCTTTTTACTATCTGCTTGACAGCCATAGATTTGATGTGATTTACAAAGAGAGAGGAAAAAAAAATGGAGTAAGTGCTTGGAGATGATTGACATGTGCAATAAATCTAACCCAGTCTTTGAAGATAAATAACAAATGGTGGTGCAGATGCAGCATTATCCTTTCCCTCTCTGTCGAGGCATTTCAGCTTGTGAACAGTGCCCTGTTCACTTTTCATGTGTTTGAAAACCAAACATATGGTTACGCTCAATGAAAACAAGTCAGAATCACTGTCAGATGAATGCAGATTAAAACCATGAGAGAAATCTGACCCACTCGGATGCTGTGGCATTAGCGCCCTCCCACTCAGCTGCATACACCATCACCCAATGCCTAGTTCCTACTTGCACGCTTTGCTAGAAGCACCCTGGCAGCAGGATAGCAGGAAATATTCATGTCAAGTGATGGTTTCCCCAAGAAAAATAATCACCCTGATAACGCATTCTGCTGTGAGGAATATGCTGTCACTGTGTGGCTAGATGCCTTGCCTTTGTAAGGAAGACATGGTCCTGGCAGAGACTGTATATTCTTTATCAGAAATTGGTAGATTAAGTTCAGCAGCACTTTTGATAAACAAGTAAATCCTCTGTAATGCAGCCTGAGTCTCCTCTTTCACTGCTTGCTTTCCAAAGACTGTAAACTGGCCTTCCCTGTAGTTCAGAGCTCCTGCTGCCAAATGCATTAGGTAGGAAAGCTGACTCTTCTGCTATATTCATATTCCAATTCCTCTGCCAAAAATGGAATTCAGGTGTTTTACAGGACAAAGTAAAGGCTGCCAGCAAGCACCCAGCCTCTGGAAACCTAAGCAATTTGTACTCAGCAAGGATTATTTTAGATGGCAAAATACAAGGATCCTATGTATAATATCAGCTGGTGTCCAGTCCAATGACTGTAGCTTTTGTCTAGGTGCTAGATACTTTCTAGACACATCCTGAATTTGCTGGAACAGCTGCAGCTCTTAAATCCTACAGGAAGGCTGCTTCGGGGTTTCAGGGTAGGTTGAGACCAGCCTCTAACAGGCTGCTGGCCCTGCTTTCCTGTGAGACCAACTCCTTCCAAAATGAAACTTATAATAAACATATAAGGAGATGACTATTACAATCAGGAAGACTTATGGTTGCACAGCTTCTGAATTAGTACTTAAGAATATTTAGGAAAAAGTCTTGCTTTTTACATGCACAGTATGTTATGGATCCTAAAATAATCACTACTTCTGCTGTGGGATATTAGTACGGCAGGGACCAGGTAGTGGCCAAGATTATTAGTATGCCAGCTTGGTGCCAGTATGTGGGTTGATGTTACCATCTGATGTCTTTTCCATCTCAGATTTCGATGAGTCTGTGATATGTAATACACACCATGCCTCACTCTGATAGATCTATGTTAAAGGTCTGTTGCAACATTTGTCAGCATCTTTACAGAAGAAAAAGAAACCCTTGGAAATGTACTATTTCCCTACTGATGTTTAGCCAAACATGCAAAGCCGACAATATTTAGCAAGCACTGTTCCAAAGCAAAGGAAAGCCTTGTGGGTGGTAGCAGGTCTGATCTGAGAGCTTACTCTTACAGAAAAGTTGCAATTCCCATTCACGAGAACCAAATCTTAGTTTTCTTTCATTTGTACAGAGACTTAGGATTTGTTTGTAAGAGCAATGCTACTATCTAAAACCAACATCAACTAATATGATTTAACAGACAAAAAGGAACATTGCTGCTTAAAGAGAAAAAATTCCAGGAAGAGTTGAAAAGTATGACTTTTTCTACACAGTTTGACTTAGGAGTTATTGAGTGAAGGGGTTGAAATCCTTCGAGTAAAAGAATGTAGTGCTGCCCTGTGCAACACTCTTAAAGGTTAAGTTGTTGGCTGTCAGTGTTCAGTTATACATCACATCGCTGCTGGGGGAAGGGAGCACTAACTACTCTATTTTTCCAGCTCTGCAGCCAGACTCTCTAAACAATTTCCTGCACTGGGTTCATGTAAGAGACTAAATTGTTTCTAATACAAGGAATGTAGTTAACCACAACCGATAGACAAATACCTTTTCTTATCACTAATGG
This sequence comes from Urocolius indicus, assembly GCA_013401255.1. Taxonomy (NCBI): domain Eukaryota; kingdom Metazoa; phylum Chordata; class Aves; order Coliiformes; family Coliidae; genus Urocolius; species Urocolius indicus. The sequence continues at coordinate 293,950 of WBNH01010855.1, read as the reverse complement.
ATTACAACACTTGACTGCAAAAGCAATTTAAACCTTACAAATGGCATATTCAACCCCGTAGCAGCAGTTACGCAGGGAGAAATGTTGTTACAGCAGCTTTTCATTATATCATTGAATGTTTGCACTACCAATTGATTGTATTTTTTAAAAGGATCAGCAATATAGCTTTGTTTTTATCCACCAAGCCTCTGAAAATGATAGCTTCGTGACAATATTCCTGCAGGTCTTGAAGCTGTGGATGATATTTCAAGCTTAAGCAGTTCATATCAACAGCCTCAAAGCAGTGACTTCTCAAGAACAGCTTAAATGTTTAGAGCTGAAAAAGTTTGCTATATAAAACCATCTGAGAGACCTCACCAAGATTTAGGGTCCCAACATGATAAATGTTATGGATAAAAACAGCAAATGTAGATTTACATGAGAGTAAACCCAAACATGTGCAAGTCTCACAGGCAACTGATTGGACTACGCACTCAGTAGTTAGGCAGCAGAATTAGTCCTTCCTCTGCTTTTGGACTTGTCACTTGTATTCCTGTGAGTTCCCTTGCTTCCAAGGGAAGGAGATCCTACTCACTCAGCAGGAGCTTTGCTTGAGCCATCATATGGATGGGTGACCCACTCCTCCCTTCCACTTTCTGGAGTTGCTTTCACCGTATTTTGGGTAAATCTGTACTACTGATGACAATAAAACCTTCAATGGGAAAATGCTAGTTTCTGCCTATTGCACTGCCCATCATCTGAGCCCATCAGGCAGGCTCTGTGTACACAGAGGAGACACACCTGCGCACTGATCAGCTACTGATCATGTGTGAGCCCCATGCATGTCCAGGATTCTTGAACATTACACACTTCTTCCCTAGAGGCACCAGTGGGAGCTGGTGCTCAGGTGATCCCTCAGTAAACATTCTGAATTGTTCTGGAGCCCTTGAGACAAGGAACTCTCCATCTCCCACTCATCAAAGAAGACTCTGAATCTCATACAATGGACTTACTCAGGCATAGACACTCACCAGCCTCTTTTTAGATTGTGTTTCTCTTAAACCCTCATGTTTAAGAATGATGGTCTTAAATGGGGACATTAGGTTTCATCATGTTTCTAGCCTGTGGAGAAAGGCCTGAAACTGTGAAATACAAGTTCAAAGCAAAATTCTTGCATTCTTTTTGGAACATTTCTGATCTTGAGTCACCCTTATGGCTTTCTGTCATGCTTTAACAAGGACTACTTGGTTTGTGATGTCAATTTTTTCAGAAAAGGCTTTGAAGATGTGTCATGAATAAAAATATTCATTATTAGACTTAATTGAAGTGATTCTTCCATGCATTTCAAACACTGTCCTAGAAAACACGTCTCTTGTCACACTTGTGAGACTCACATCTATACTGAGGTATTTTTAGCTTCCAAGTGACTTTGAGGAAAGTGTGTGTGGAGGAATGATGCTGTGATGAGGGAATGAGACAGACTGTGTCTGTCCCTCGAAGTGGTTGTACCCACAGGCAGTTTCCTTCAGGCACTGTGGATTCCAGGGTGAATCACTGGATATAAGGACACATGGTGTGCTCTGGGAATTTTCTGGTATTAATCAAGTCCAATTTTTGCATTCTTCTATACTTACTCTATTCAAAATTCTAATTACTAACAGGTCATTTCAGCCACATAATTGCATCATTTTTACAGTGGATTTCCTGCAATCACATCTATGCAAATCAATACTAACACAAAGGGCAAACGCTTCCATTTGTCTTAATCTAGTATTCATAATGCAGATAGTTTCTATAAAGTTATACCTGTCATAAATCAAACTCCCTAAGCTGAAATGTTATTTCAAGCTTGTGAACGGTTGCCCAGTTCTCCCTTTTCATGCATCAAGAGACTGAGTGCTGTACTCTTTGCTATGCCCATGCTTGAAAGACTGAATGTGAGACAAATACCACCAAACTAAAACTCCAAACTGAACGTTAGGATCTGGAGATATAATTAAAACCAGTCATGTTGCTGCAAGTTCCTTAACAAATAGCCCTATGTCAGCAAAGCCATGGCAACTTCTCACATGTGCCGTCTCTGCATTCACCAAGTACCATGTGGAACTATAATGAGCCAAAATCATCCTGGAAAAGATGATTTCAGCATATTAGGGAAATAAACAAAAATTTTAGTGTGATTTGTTACCTGGATCTGAATTTTCCTCAAATGCCTGTTCAATGACTACTTCATAGTTCTGCATGAAATGAACTGGGAAGTTCTGAATGGAATGGTACTACCATAGTAATTGCTTAAAATAGAGACTATCTATTTAGATAATACAACAACAAAACCAATAATAAATATTGAAAACAACACAGCAGAAAGGGCAGGTGTATCATTTTTTAAAAGTCAAAATGCAATGAAGTGAAAGACATGGCTTATCTGCTCAGTTGGAGTGGCACCTCCTGCTGATGTGAAGGAATGGTGGGAAGTCCTTGAGGTTTAAACTTGCTGTACGTACAGATTAACACAAGATGTCTAGCTGCAGCAGTGCTATTATGAGTAGGTAGTCTGGAGTACTGAGTCAGCTCTCAGGTTTTCCAGTTAGTGACAATACAAGTCAAAGCACTGTTTAACAATATTTTTCCTGTATTGCAAAACAGCCTGAGTGTAACTCATGGGGTTTGGTGGGGAGACAAAAGCATGAAGTGAGCAGAGCTTTCAGGGGCAAAAAGTAGGACATCAATGAGTAGCTTCTCTCTGCACAAAATTCTAGCTACACAGGGTCTCTTTCCCTCCTACCTTGTGCAGTCATATTTAAGCTACTGTGTGAAATACCAGTGAGAACAATAGTTTTACACATTAAATGACCACATTAAGGGACAAGGTAATGGAGAATATGGCTCATGGGAATCTTCACCTGCAATAATGGTTTCTTCTGAGTTTGAAAAATCACTATTACATGTATACCACTGAGATGGTCTGAGAGTTTTACTGTCTTAAGGACTCCCACACTTGCTAGGCATGTGGTCTGGATCTCACAATTTCTTCTCTCCAAACCAGTATTAATGTCCCAGAATGTGGGCACTAATCCTGAGCTTCAGGTCCAGGGGTCATCTATCTGCACTTTAGCTATCATCACTCTGCCATTTTCTGTAGTAAAAATAATACCTATTCAGAAAGTGTGCTATCTTTGGTTAAAACCAGCACTCATATGTCTGTGCTATAGATGACATATGCTACCAGGTCCTTACCGGGTCATGGCTTAGTGTTTATTACACATCTCTAAACAGATTTTTCTGGAAAACAAAAGAACGTTATTTCATTTCCCACTGTAAAAACTCAAGTTTCAACACAAATGTCAGGCTTAACAACACTGAACTCCTTAAATAAACAGTCTTCTGGGGGCAGTTCTGTTAGAGGTACATTTTTCAGAAGCTGATGCCATTTGTTGAAGCTTGCCCTGAACTGTCAGCATACCTTTTCAATCAATGCAACAGCTGCCAGACTGATATAGTCCCGCACCAGAATGAGACCCCTTCAGAGCTTACATGCCCTTGTCTTATCTCGGAAGAGTCTGTAGCTGCTGATACCAAATCACTAAAAATGGCAGCAGAAACAGTAATTGGGGGTTAATCTTAATAGCATGGGCTAAAGGGAAGCCACAATGTACCCCACCCTACATTCCTTGAACACCCAAATCTCCCTCTGGGAGTCCTAGGTACACAAAGAGTAAATGCTTTCTCAATCTGTAAACTAATTCTCATTTCGCTGCTCCTTAAAAAAATAAGTGTTACTAATTGTTGTTAAGAGTCAAATACAGGCAGCTGCAGTGGAGTACAGAATTCATGGATCAAATATTTTTTATTAAAATTAGGATTTTAAGCAGCCATCCCCAGTACTACAGGTGCTTCCTGTGAAACTGTAGGCATCTCTTTTCTATATGGTTTGTAACTGCAGGAGTTGCAGCTATTGCTTAGGAAGCCTTTTATCAATGCGTTTGTTTTCAGGACTTCTGAAAATATTTCTATTTTGTCTCAGACTTCTCCTGATTTTCTTAGTCTCAAGGTAACTGAGTCATATTTTGAAGATTAGTAAAAACCACCAGAGGATTTTATTATTCATTAATGAAGTAGAATTTTGACCAATTTTCTATTGGATCATTTTTTCCATCAGTTTATGCTGCTGCCAAAACTCCACTGACTTCAACTCTGTTTGGACTGGTCCGTTCTAGCATGACCAAAAAAAACCCAGTGCAGGTGTGGTATTTCCTTTAATATAGGCTTAGCTGGTCACAGTGGAAGTGATGCTTCCCTAATCTTTCCCTTGATTAGTTCAGTATATATTAATACATGCAGCACCTTATTAACTCTTCTTTAAAATGCTTCACATGTTAAATGTTTAGTATTATCTATCTAAATCTTTGTCTAGACAAAGGCATCGTGAAGTTACCACAAATTTCCATCCATATATAAGAGTGAGGAGCAGCACTAAAACAGCCCAGAGCTGAGGATTATAGTTGTCTGGGTTTATCCAGCCTCGTAGGCTGCCTTTGTGCTTAACTAACTCCATGGACTAAATAAAAGGTTGGGGTTTCACACCTGGCTTAGCCATGAACTTGGCTAAATTAAGCTTCTGTGCCCTAGTTCCCTGATGACTATGATACAATCCTTCTTGACTCTGTCCTGCATTTTTGTATATTTATACTGCATGTTTGAGACGGGCACTACTGTCAATAGGGATTCAATTTCTATGAGGGTTCCCAGGCACTACTGGAATAATAGTGATAAAAGAGGAGCCACAATCTCTGATCTCATGTAAATCTTACACTGTGGCTTAGAGGTTAAGCAGGGCAAAAGGTGTATACCCCCTCCAGTGAGCACAAAAAATAACAGTCCTGTTTGATTATAATGGGTGAAATAAGCCCACTGAAGCTGATATGAGCCCCTACCCTAATGGACAGCCTCATTTTGTTTCTGGTGAGCTACTTAAAGAAACCTTTGGGTTCTACTATGATAGCTGAGTAAGTAAATAACTTTTCAGAGGCCCAAGTGGCATTAATACAAAACCAGAGTTTCTTAGCACATCTTCCAGTCATGAGCCATTCTGAGGATATGAAAGCCAGAAATGGAAAGAGCAAATGCTTTTTATGCTAAAGCAATACTTGTTGGAAATAAGAAGTCACTTGTAGAACTGTCAGTTATTTGATGCTTATGTAAAACAGTGTTATTTATCTTCTGTTCCTACAGTCTATCCTGTTCCTTTCATGCCACTCAGCTAATTTTGATAGTAGTAATGTGAAATTAGTTTTAGCAGATCTTGTTATTACTAATATTTGATTATATTCCTTAGTACTTTTACCTCCTACTATGGGAAAAAATGTCACTATGACTCCATGCTGATTGCAGCAGGATCTATTTGTAGGTGCTGAAAATATTCCTTGAAGGCATTGCTATGTGAATGGTTACTTATATAAATAAGTACAACTCTTTTTTTGATAAGGATTTTAGACTTAGACTCTATGATGGTTTCAAAACCAACAGTGGACACTGCAAAAGCGAGCCATGAAACCTTCACATGCAGAGTTCTGAAGCCTATTTGTTGCACTTAAGAAATGATCTAAAGCATTTCCATTCTTAATACTGCGGAGCTGAGAGGCATTTTTAGGCAAATGTTGTGGTCTTACTGGATCTTAGGGCCCAAATCTGTTCCCATTCAAAGGAACAATAAAAACAACAGATGTGGGAGCAGACCTCAAAAATCAGATAGTATCACATCAGGCCATGAAAAATTTGATACTGATTCAATGCAAGTATAAAAAAGTTCTGACCTTGGTAAGAGGCTGTAGCTGCTTATCCTGCTCTATTGTTAAGAATCTTTTAACTGTGAAAGCACAAGCTCCACATCTTTAAAGTGGAAAGAATTCTTGTCCATAAGGTTGAACAAAAACACTTTAAAGCACAAACAAGACATCTGGTTATTGTACTGCTACTGCATATTAAATTAGGTATTTGTTTGCTCATATTCATTTTGAAGCAGAGAGAACAGAAAGAACACTCGCCCGACTGCTTATTATAAAAAGCATATAAAAGTTATGATCACAACTTACTGACACAGAGTAAGAAATAATTCATGCAGCTAAAATGAAAATCTTGGAAAGACTACAACTTTTATGTACTGCAGTTTGACTCTAACCACCTGTTGTGAGGATTCAAAATAGCTTCCAGTGTCTTTCCACATCCCAGAGCTCTATGAAAGAGGTCTCTAAAAGGGGCTTTCAAAACAATAACACTCCCCACCTGGAAATGAAAGTCAGTGTCAGCCTTTGCAGCAGCCTGGCAGCTGCTCCTGTGGAATTCTTCCTTTACTGATAGGAAAGGAAAATGGCCATTTCCATTTATAACTGAAATCTTACTTTGGTTTAAGTGTGTGAAAAGGTTTGCCCTGACACCTGTTAAAATGCATCGAGTACCACTTTGCTTCACTGAACCTATTGGCCTTTACAGGCTAATAACTGACTGTTGGAAGGAAACAGTCACTACCCAAACATGTGTTTGCCAAGAAAATATTCAGTTACATCTTGAAGAAGAATCAACTTCTCCTTCAAACCTCCCTCATCTCCTCTGCAGCTGTTCTCCCATCAAACAACAGATCAGTTCAGACGCAACCCAAAAGAAGCGATCACAACCACAAATTACATCACTCTCAGGGTTACCAAAGCAAGATGATTCTCTCACTGACTTGCAGCACATACGATCTGGCTTTTACACAAACAAGGATGTATCTACTTGGCCTTGTGTACTTGTGCTGTTGGGTTCCCAAGTGATTGAGACGAAGACAAATGTGTTTGGGAATAAAATGTTTTATCCCCCTCTACAGTGTTATCATGGAAGCTGAACAGACAGACAAACATCAGTGATGTGTAGCTATTGTCTCTGCAAAATATTCTGAGTAAATTCAAACTTCAGTTGACAGCTTCTAAATTTCTTTGCCATTTCAATGTTTTACTTCCACTAAATTAAATGCCCTAAACTAGTTGTGGTAGTGCTCTGCTCTGAGTTCAGCAGTCCACAACAATCTGTAGTTTTGCAGATTCTCCCCTTTTGAGAAAATTCCTCTGTAACTGTTCAAAATGCTCACAGACAACGAAGTTAAAGGATGACGGTGCAGAGGAATTAACCAGAAATGTATACGATATGCTGCACAATGCCCCAAAGTAAACAGATTTATTTAACAGTGATTATGAATAAGGTCAGGTAAATATTTCAGCCAAAAGAGTATTTCAAATTCGATTTCATTCCTTTCACCAGCACATCAGCTGCCTTTCACTCATCTGTCTGTAACAATAGTACCTGCAAAAATTTTCAGTTACATCAGGGGTTTGATCACTGATTTATTTGCAGTACTTGTCTTTATGTGTATTAGCTGATCTCTGTACATGTTTGCACTGATGTGTTCAGTTTCAGAGTTCCAATTCTTACCCCTCTGCGTGAATTTGTTCCACTTCTGTTAATCTCTCCATGCTTGTTTAATACTATTATAGAACTTTCTATAAATATTTAGTGCATACCTGACTTCTAGACTTAAAGATGTGTTTTACAGGGAAGACTAGAAGTACTTTTCCAAAGAATCACATGCAGTGAAAGATACATCTTGTATTTGTCGTGAACTTCCAGAGTTTATCCAAAATACTTCCTAGACAAATTGCTTGTTGAAGTCAGAAGAACTAAAAATACACCTTGCTTCATACTTTCCTTTCTAAAAAAGCCTCTCACTGAGATATGCATGTTTTCTTTCCTTTCTTACATGTTTACACATAATTTTCTTCTATTTTAACTGTACAATAAAGGAATTATGTAAAACATCTGAATATACATAACTTTTATAACCAAGTGTTTAAATGTGTTAAATTATATGAGGTCTGCCTAGGAAGTCTTTAAGTATCTGTCTAATATCTTTCCCCTAAGTGGCTCCTTTTGCTTTTATATTTTCTTATGTGTAAAGCTATTCCAAGCACCAAGCTTCTCACAAAATGGAATCATACCTTATTGTTCCTCTAATTTTCCACTGAGTTTTACCTATTTTTTTTGTTGCTGGTCTACAGCTTTTTCCTTCTTTAGAATTTCAATTTGATTCAAGCTCTTAGCCTTCTCAGAGTAGGTGGTCTGTAACATTAAACCATCAAGCAATCAGTTTTATGCTTTCCTTTCTAAGTCTGGCCCCAGCTTTCTTTTCACAAACAACGGTAGGAAATCCTCCTTCTGACATAGTAAAGGATAAAGGAAAACAAAAGTCAGGCCCATTTGTGATTCAGAGATACGCTTAGTGCTCTTAATGCCTAAAATGCTATGTGTTTTGATATAATAGTATACTTTAATCCGATGGCCATTTAAATGATAGACAAAGTAATGGCTGGGAGAGAACAACAATGAGAAACTGTAGCTTTAGAATTGACCTTGAGCTACAATTTGTATAGCATAAATTTAGTTAGATCATTACGCCTAAAAATTTGCTTTCAGAAAAGTAACTTTACATAATGTGGGTGCTTGACATTAATGCAAAGAATGATGTCTCTTTAAATCACAAGGAGTGGTGTAAGCCAACGTGTTTCAGTTGCAATGTCATCACTACAGGTTCCAAGCCTGTATCTACTCTGCAATTAATGGTAGTAACTGAAATTTAAGGAGTAGGAAATGAATACTCTGCAACAAAAATAATGGGAATATTCTAGAGAGGAAAAAAAAAAAGACACAATATTTTCCACTTTAGAACAGAAAGCTAATGTCACATTTCATTGTCTCAGAAAATACGTGGTAATCTGTAATAGTAACATGGGATAAGGTGGCTCACTAGCTCATGTCAAAAGTGTAGTGTGTCAAGGGAACAAAACCAGTTACTAATCTGGATGTTACACAATGAAGAAAGTCAAGCAGTTTACAAGAAGTGTGTGGTTATGAAGTGGGAGATTGAACTAAAAATCCACCACCGCTTTTGGTGAAATTCTTCTCAGATGTGAAATCCCACAATTTGGACCCTTCAATGAGTAGATTTGACATACTGAAAGGAAATAAAAAATGACTGTGTGTCTCATAGATCAGTGGATATACCATTTGGGGAGTATTTGCACATGCTTACAGAGTCATGAGAAGTACCTAAGACCACAGTCTTTCTAACGCACAATACTTTAAGCAGATGAGTAGTCCCTTTGGCTGTAGTAAAACCAATTCCATACTTACTTAGGCATTACCATATATATTTTATGTCTTCAGGCTTTTTTATCTCCCCTGTAATGGCAGCTTACGGTAGCACTACTTTCATTAGAGGCACCTTTATCTCTAGGGATTTCAGCTCACCTACAGATCATACAATAGGCTTACATGGGGTTTACAATAATAGTTAAAATAAATAGTGCTAAATGTATAGTTTATCATTAGATTACAAAAGATTTTACAAGTGGGGCTGTCAGTTCTCAAATTCACTCAGTGAAATCTTCACTGCTGACTTTAGCTAGCCAAGAATTTTGTCCTCACAGGTCTCAAATTAATTGGACACTACGCTCATTACTTAAGGTCAGGATCTGTCTTTCCATTTTTGGCAGCTTTTTAAATACCATCCTCCTATTCTTGGCTATTTGCTTACTCAAAGACAATTTCTTTAAAGAAAGGGCTTGTTTGGTTTGAAATGTTGTGGTTTGCAGATAACATGTTGCTGAACTCTTCGAGGATAGATTATATACATTTACTCTTTTAGAATGTTCCACTTCCACTTATTTCCATAGTCCTGTTTTCCCTGCTACAGATGATGTGCATCATCTGATTGCCTGAGAATATGAATGACTGAGTGTGATTATTAGTTTGGTGGCAAAAAGCGGTCAAGACCTTTCCCAAGACCTCCATTTATGGCCTTAATTTGCATTCTTGTAAAAGGATAAATAAATTCTACCATGGTTTATCGCTTCATTGACAACTCACTTTAATTAAGTAGCCATGATGATTGCATTTTGTTCTGAAACTGCAAAAAACCACTTTCTAAGTAGTTAAAAGTTTTTGGGCTTAGCTTTTCTCAAAAGATCTCTAAAGGAGGGGAATTAAATGATGGCAGTCAGACACAAACAAGTAGTAAGGGCTAGACTCTGAAATCGTTGTTCATATTGAACAGAACCTTGGGCTGTGAAATAAACCAATGGAAAGCAAATTATTTTTAGGCAAAGTTATTTTTCAGGATAAAAGGAACAGAGTTAGTGACTAGTTGTATCATCATAGTTCTGACTGTGGGGTTTTGATTCCTTTGTGCTATAAACCTATTCCAATTGTAACACAGGATTCAAAAGCAAGAGACTAATATCTCTGAAATCCAGAGGACTGGCAGACACACTACTTTCCCTTAGCTTATCTGTGAATTTCATTTTGTTCTGAAAGAAACTGCACAGCATCTCCTAACTCCTTCCCATTTCTGCTTGAGATGACTTACTAAAATGTTTCTCATTAATGAGTTTGGATGTCTAAAAGAACAGCAGAGTGTCTTGGGAACGCAAGCTGGGAAAACAGAAATGCACAGTGAAAGTAGACTTTAATAGTCTATAAAGCTTGGAGATTTGCTAGGCCTGGTAAAAGGCTAATACATTATCTATTGCTGTCTTTGACACCCTTGCTCATTCCTGTGTTTATTACTTGCTTCTAAAGTCAGCTGCTCTGCATGTCTGCAAATGCCTTCTACAATAAGAAATACACAGAGGGAGCAGACAAACTTTCTTTTTGCTGAACCTAGAAGAGAAAGAATACTTCAATTAACAGCAGGAGATAAAACTGAAGGAAAAAGTTCTTGCTAGAGAAAGGATTGTAATAGAAGAGTCAGCAACTCCCTGTCTGCAAAGGAAACTTTGCCTGAGAGCAAAGAGAGGGACCAAAATGAAGGGAAAACAGTGAAAGGTTATATTTAAAAAAAAATCAAGCATCGGTATGTACTGGCTCCTTCAAACACAGGAAGGAATCGGAAAGCTGGCTCTGTGAACTTTTAAATTAAAACAAGAGTTGCTAGCAGGACACTTCTGAACTGTAACTGCATGTGAAAACAGTTCATTGCTTCGTGTTCCAAATTGATGCTTAGCACTGCTCAGAGCAGGCTGTGAGAGGCCAGTTTCTCTTCAGCCTACCACATAAAAGGTGCCAAACCTTTTATTCTGAAATGAGAGACAGGGATTCTTGACAAGCTAGCAGGAAAATGAAAGTATTACTAGCACAGAGAAAAGGAGAATGCAAAGTGAAAATGACATAATTTAACATTTTATTTCATGCCTGTGGTTAAGACAACTGCCTCACCTCAGGTGGAAGGTACCTTGGTATACGCTGGTGATGGTGCCCCTGAGAAGAGCATCTGCCAGGGCTTGCTTTTGTGACACTATGCTCATGATTTTAACAACATTTCATATTCAGCAATGTTATTGTTACCTGACTTGTGTTTGTTTAGATTTGGGATAAACTAAGCATTACAGAGTTTGATACACAGTTTGTTTTTTTTTTCAAAGAACACAAAATGATGAAGAAATCTTCCTAACTATCGATGTGAGATTTTTTAAGACTTGAAATACATGTTAGCCTTGATTCTGAATGAACTGCAAGGGAGATACAAATAAATATGCAGTCAGTGGGGTCTCTCGTGAAACAAAGATTCTTTTTTTTTCCTTGCAAGAAATTAGCATCAGAAAAAAAACATTGTATGGAAAGGGGGCTATTTGTTCTTAGGTTTTGGCAAATGATGATAAACTTCCACACACGGTACAGATTTACACATGTACAGAAGTTCTTAAAACATTTACCTTTAAATAAAGGGCTTAAAAGTTTGTGTGAGAACTGTGGTAAAAGGGAAGTAATTGTAAAATGGTAACATAACTGCATTGCTGTGTCTGTCCCAGCAGCCACGCTGTTCTGTGCTGAGTTCCTGGTGGCTGTGTTTTAAAGCCGTGCCCTCAGTCACACGTAATTCAACAGGTTGGACTGCATCTTCATGTTGAACAACAAGCCATCTGCTAACACATCAATCCCACCTTTGTCTGTTACACAAAGTAGTACTTACTCTGCATCAGCAGTATTATGGAAGAACATTTTTGCTAGAGGGGAAAGCAATTATCCAGAAAACAATGGTGCATCTCCACATGCCACACAAGAAGAACAATTTCAACTGCTCTGTGTCTGCAGATCAGGTTGGATACTCTGGGCTTTCCAGTGAATAAAATGAGACCTGGTCTGAGCCAACAGTCTGTGTTCAATTTACATGTGGTGTAGCCATTGGAGTATTTTCTTTCTCACCAGGACCTTCTCCATGTCAAACCACACTGTATCTCCATCCAAGAGCATAGTCTCAGAAATATTTTAAACCCTAAGCCCCCACCCCCTGCCATTTCAGCTACAAAACACTTATCTGATTATCTTAAATACTACTTTTTGTCCAGGACATGGCTTCTTCTTGATAAAGAGTAACAGAGTTTGAAGTAGCAAAAATAAAAATAAGCACTGTATTCACTTCAGTCAGGAAAGCTCTACCTACAGCCCAGGACTCTCTACAGTCAGATTTTGGTCTTAAAGAGAGGATTGTTAAAAGAAGAAAAGGATTTTTGTTTGGAAATAAAGTTAGAGAAATACACTGTAGAGAAGGTTCCAAGGGTGGAGATCAGATGATCTGTGTGTGTGTGTGTTTCTTTAGGAGGAAAAAGAAGTTATGCAATTCCAAGCAGTCATGTGGTATGGCAGCTGCTAAAGTTACTGCTAATTTTTATTAGAGCTGGCTGGAGTCAGAGAAAGGTCTGCTTTATAAGCAAGACCTTTTAAGAAATAAACTAAATCTTCCTGAGCTGGGAAGCCTGCAGGACTGAGAGAGAAGAAAAAACAGCACTAAAGAGACTCTTTTTTCTTTTTCCCCCCAAATGATTCAGGACTCATTTTCACTCTTCCTTCCTATTGCTGTTATTTTTCTCATATTCATCCAATAAATCAAACATATGTATATATACGAATCATAGAATGGTTACAGTTGGAAAATACTTTGAAGATCAGATTATTCACTAGTTCTCAGCTAAAATTCATGCTCAACTCCATGGCCCAAAAGGACTATTGACATACACAATGTATATATGCTTTTATTCACCAAAGGAAGAAACATAGCCCTGGGCTACAGGCTTCAGTTGTCCTGCTGTGATCAGAGTGGGACTAGATAATCTCCAACCTCAGCTGTTTGGTGATCCTGTAAAACATTCAATGACTTTATTCTCTTTGTTAAACTTGAAGATGGGATTTCAAAATTACCATTATCCTTGTGATGCTTTACAGGGCCTGAGCACCTGTGGCTCATGTCTTTGAAAATCTATACATAAATGAAATGGGATCCTGAGCCAAGTTTGGTCACCAAGGCTGTCACTTTCAGGGTTGCATGCTTTTGAATGCTTCAAAGTTATGTGGATGATGGCAAAAAGTAAAGAATAAAGGCAAGTACTTCCAGATAAAATTCACTATGCTGAAGAGACCAGTCATGACTCTTCATACGTCTTCTAATCTCAGTTTAAACAATTAATTCTGTACTTCTGTCAAAGGGGACATATAATTCAGCTGTGGATAATGTGGATACAGAAGATACTGTCATCCATATTCTGACTCTTTTTCAACCTCCTTCACACAACTGAGGTACATCTAATGCATCATTTAAGTTGCAGATGTTTGCACCATTTGCACTAGTTGGGATTTGTGTGGCCCAGGGCACAGTAACCACCTAGTCCTCACAAAAGAAATGTCTTCTGCTATGTACAAAAAGATGTCTCCTTCTACCATCTAATGATTTACCCAAATGGTGCGTTTGTACCACTCTTCACACTTTCACTCTTGGACTCATCACAAATTCTCATTTTTCCTTTCTTCATGTATTATTCCCCCACCCAAGCTTTAACTAAATCCACCCTCCGGAACAACTTCCCTTTACAGATGTAAGACTTTACAGCTAGAAGCTTCTTGAAAAACGTGACACCATTCTATGAAAGCTAACAATAGAAATTTACTTTGGATACTAAAACGAATAATGAAGTCTTAAAAGCAATGACTTATATACAATTGTCATTTAAAAGATCCAGTGCTGAAGCAAAATAGCCTCAACTACCGTTACTGTCAGCCCAGTACCACTGGTATTTGAGTTTATAAACTTACAAAGTCCTGTAGTTGCACTTTGTAGTGAATATAAAACAGTAAAGTTACATTGTTTTAACATTTATCAAAATATCACCTATAGAGAAGAAAAGCAGTCAACAATGTTGGAAAGAATGTCATAATGTTTATCGATTGTTAACTCTTTGTGTTTAAAGCACAGAACTGCAGTTAACTGTGAACAGCATCCAATTGTTAATGGTATAAAGAGTTAATTGGGCACAGGAAAAAGCCTTATGTAAGAGAGAGAATGTGAATCAAATTGTACAGCAATTATAGCACTAGACACAGGAAATCTGATCAACTTCTAATTAAGCAGTAAGGCCTTGCTTGTCTTAAAAACCACAAATACCACTAATCAGAAGTGATTATGTATTATATACTTCTTACTAGCATGGATTCCAGGGTTTCATTTCTATTTCTGTATTTTGTGATTGAGGGGGAAGAAAGGATACATAGTGTTTATGAAGTAAGGTACTGGTGGCAAGCAAGTCTGCACATCATGCTCTTGTTCTGAAGAAATATCCCACCACCAGAATAAATCAGGTTTGAGCTGCAGGATCAGGATTCAGGATCTCCAGGAAGATTTGGTCATTCCCACATATCCAGTATTTTTCACATTTGCTGAACAAATTCCATTTTTAATTCCAAATACAAAGTCACACAAGCTTTACTCCAGTGTATTTGGAGTAGCAGTGGTCTGATCTTGCTCATTTTGCCAGTTAATTTGCACTTTATGCAATATCTATATTGCATATGAAATATATTTCAGTACAATTGACGTGGTAGTGTACCACATGTACTAAATTAAGGATGATTGTGCATGATTGCTCAATTATTATGACACAAACAAAATGTGTGACAATACTTGACAGGACATTTGATGTGTTTTCTCTACAAAGTCTGACCACATTTGAAAACCTAAAAATAAAATCTAACAGTTAATCATAATGGTTTGGCTTCAAATGTGGAAAACTGAACAGGAGATGATTCAAAGTGCAAGCAACTGTACCACATGTGAAAAGAAAATTAAATTGCCCCATTGTTACATGCTCTTTATGTATCCTTTAAAAAAAGAAGAGTGTTTGTTGGAGTCTGACACGTTTCTCTTTGATTAACTACAGGGAATATGAAGCAGCTATTTTTCACTTCTTTGAAAGAGGTATAATTCCTAAACCCAAAATCTAGACTTCTCAGCCGGTTTGTACTTTCTCTTTGTCCCAGGTTGCACAAATAGCCATAGGCTTATCTGTAGGATCATGAATGCTCCTGTAGCCTACAAGATGACACATCAGGCTTGTTCCCAAGCACAGGACAACCTTCCCACAATGCCATTCTAGGGAGGGAATAACCTCTGTTTGCCTTAGCATGGAAAGGCCTGGCAAAATCATTAGCAAGACTGATCAAGATCATTAGCACATACAGGTGTATCAGAAAATGGTAAACATAGCTGAGGGAGAATGGATATTTCATGAGCTCTGTGATCACGCAGTTCATGAGTTAACTGAGTGAGACTCCTGCTTCATGTGAGACTCAACAGGCCTGGAAATTATCACGGCAGTTTGCATTTCCTTTCCAGGTCCTGTTACTTGTGGTACCAAGCAAGTTAATAACCACACTAAAGACAAAAAACTTTGGGAGGCAGGGCATATGCTATATAATCTGTGACTTTCACTGTTTTTAAAAGTCACCCTTTGAGTAGAACTCATGTTTTCCATTGCTATGGTCATGAGAAGCTTGATGCAAGAGAATCCAACCTGAAAAGTGCATTCCTCGTAATCACTTCTCCTTGTTCTCAAGAGCAATTTCCTGTTTAACTGTGCAGTTCCAACACAAACATTAACATTACTTTTCTGCAAAGACTGTGGATGCTACTTTCTAACTCGCCCCAACTGCAGAGCAGCCCTGGCTTCCATACTCCACAACCATTTCCTCATAGTAGGCACGTCAAGGGGTTTCCATGAGGTATAGCTGTTTGTAGAGAGCAGCAGCATGTGAGAGGAACAGAGATTTTAGGATATTCCCAGGGAAAAAGGAGAATGGGGCTGTCAGGAGAAAATGCTGGTGAAGTGATGAAGAACAGCAGCAAAGTCACAAATGAAACAAATACTGTGGAAAACCAAGCAGCTCTGGGAACCACTGGCAGGTAGGTGCAGATGTGGTCTCCTGGGGCTTGGAGAAAAGACCCACTGCTAGGCAAGCCTCTAGATGAGACTGATTCCAACAACAGGTTTTGGGTTTATCCCCCATATCCTTTTAGCTGCAGCCATTCTCCACATATGTGTGATGAACAAGGACAAAAGCTTACAATGAAACAGTTCTGTCTCCCTCAAATTCAGTGTGAACAGGGCAGAACTGCACAAGGAGTCCCTGAGTGCCCTTGGTGTGCGTTAAGACACCCCAGCAGCATTTGTCTTCTAAGTTGAACTAAAGAATTATACTGCTAAGAGAGGTGGCTTCTTCACAAATATAACTGCAGCACCTTTCAAGAATAATGGCACTCCTCCCAATTCCAGTAGTGGCAATTATCTTCTTTGATGTGTGCACAGTGTACCTGTTTGTAAGCACTAGAAAGTTTTATGGGACAGATTTTACACTAGCTAAAGGCTGACACCAGGTTGTTTTCAAGCAGACTGTAAGCAAAGAAAGCAAGAGCAGAGGGAAGTGCAGGGTACAAGGCTGTGTGTAGGGGGAGAAGGAACTCAGACACCATAATCCCATTAATTTAAGAAGTGTTACCCATGACGGATCTACTCCTCGGTTTAGAGGCCTTTTTTGGATAATTTAATTACCTCTTTTTCATTTAGCATGCCCTTGAGAGCAATATTCTAAGCCTCCACAGATTCAAAATATCCACAGTATGCTTAGGGTCAACATGCTGTAGGCTTCTATTAAAAGAAGAAAGAATAAGATGGTGTGGAAATTTGAGGGGAAGTCGTACAGGACCTTTTCAAAAGTTGCGGCATGAAATGTGCTTATAGCTTGAGCTCTGCAGTCACTTATCAGTGGAGAGACAAACTGTATGTCCATAATTCTAGAAACAACACGGCTTGCATTCTTTGCAATCTCAATATTTTCACCCCATACAATTTGTTTTGTTTTGTTCGTGGGAAGGACAAGAGTACTGTATGTAGTGTAAAAACCCTGCTGCACCTCTTTCATTTCTTCTCTTTCTGATGCCTGTCTCATCCCTCTGCTTCCCCTCTTCCCTGCCACAGCTTAGATTATAGTGCTGGTATGAAATCAGGCAACTACATTTACGACAGGAAAAAATGCAGTGATAACCGAAGCTGCCTGTTTTCATTTACATTTTCTTTTCAAAGTTATTATTATTCCCTTTTCACCAAGCTGTGGGATCTCCGTTTTAGCACAGGCACGATGCTGCTTTGTAAGATACCATTAACAGATATGGACAAAGGGTTTGGAAAGTTTTCTAGGAGTATAAACTCTAAAAACAGCTGACTCTGCCATAGCTGCACTCACTGCCCCATTGTGTTCACTCTCCACAAATACCCCAATGTGCTTGCGTGTCCTGGCAGGAACTTGAACAGCCAATTTTAAGTCACTGTTTGAAAATGGTTTCTTCTAGAAAATTAATTCCTAAGTGTATGTAGCTGCACAGTAAATCTTGTTTGCAGAGCTGAACTCTTCCATTCATGACAATGAAAAAATTCTGTTTAGCCTGTACGCTTGTTGGATTTCAGCTAGTTCAGCAGTTAAGTTTCCTCCAAGTAGCTTTAGGCTTAGGCTTATCCTGCTAAAGCTGGCATGATTTTAAAAGGCAAATGAGAAATTGAAGGCCACGTTCAATATTTCTGAATAATTTTATTTACTGATTATTTGTGGAAGTCTCCTGTGAGCTGTCTGCAAGCAGTGATAAGTGAACAGGGCACACAGCACAGGGACAACTGTGTACTGACAAGAAAGCCAGACTGGCAACGCTCTGAACCCTTTCAGCCTTGGAGATTCAGCCTTGTGGAAAAACTAGACCCCATCACGCACCAGCAGACCACATGAAATGTTGCTTCATTTATTCATCCACTCAATTTAAAGCCATCCTTGCCTCAACAGCAGATCCTTCCTAGCACGTATGTGTGACTGACAGGAAAAGGTATGCCATGTGCCTGCTAGCAAATCTTTTCTTGCTCTTCCTGTGTGGCTGACGTATTTTCTCTGTGCTGATTTGACTTTTCAGAGGCTATGTTGTTAATACAGCTACCAAACTAATTTTGCTGAAAGTCACTTAGCTACTTCAGCTAAGCCAGACATGGCTCTGCCAAAACAGCACATTTACTACAGGGTAAACGGGGAACCTACACCAAACTGCAAACGTTGTTTGTACATATACAGTAGAAGATCTGCAAAAGAAGTTTCATTGTTCTTATGTGTAATCTGTGAAGAAATCCACACAATAGAGAAGCAGCCTATAATTTGTAGCAAATGAGTGTGCTTCGGGGAAAATCAATCAAAAGCACTAAGACGTGTTCTCAACTTCTAAACCAACGATCCTTCCTGTGAGCAGTATGAAACACCTGGCAAGTCCCAGGTGGTATAAATCCTCAAGGTTTCTGTGGAGCTGTGACAGTTTATACTACCTCAGTGTACCTTAATTGTGCTTAAAATTTTCTAAGGTGCTAAAGCAGCATTTCTAAAGCCTCCTTCTTTCTACACTGTCTCATAGCTAAACAAATAAGTTTACTAGTTAGTGAGAAGAGAATGCCATATTTAACTTATAATCTTTCAGAGCTGATGTGCTTAAAAATAAAAGCTATGACAATCTAATTTTGTCTTAAGAAATGCCAAGCAGCTGTGTAGAGGAGGCATTCATGGCTGGGCCTTGAACCAACTTCTGTTAAGAGAGGAAATTAGGACCATTTTGTTACCCTGACAAAAATGAAATCTGAGAACAGTAATTCCTTTGCATAAACATCAATGGTTTCAGCATGTTTTTAACAGGGCAATTTGCTATGGAACATCTTAACAATAACTCAGTAAATCACAAGCGCTGCATTAAATCAGCTGCTTGCTTTGAACGTGTACGTACAGAACTGCGTGAAAAACATGTTGTCACACCAGAGAAAATCTCCTACTATTGTTACATCCTCACTTCTGAAGTAATTGTGACAGATCTGAAAACAGATATAGTTAGGAAGCCTTGGTTTACATAGAACACTTATAAACAAGCCAAGACCCAAGCCTTCAACCTTTATCTGACAACAACCTCTAGAAGTTATTTCCCTGTATATTTCATGTTATCCGTTTTCAAAATAAGGATAATATTATTAAACAGAGAGGGAAAATTATTAGCAGTTAATAGCCATAATCTACATAGTCCTAAATAAGCACTAAATATCAGATTCTAAATATTTATAAGATTCTCTAAAACAAAATACAAGGGAAAAAACAGTATTTCTCTGTATTTGTTACATGGTTCTTTGAAGACTGAGGAGCACAGACCATGCAACGTTCATCTCGCTGTATGTCATCTAGCAGTAAAAACATGTAGTGCACAATGGCATTAGTTATGTCAATGATACAAAGAGGGCCAAATCTCAGACAATTCTTAAGCCTGATTAACTTCTTTGCATTTAACCATCTAAAAGACACAGAGCAGGAAATCCAAATCAAAATTAAACATGGAAATGTATGTAAAAATTATCACTGACAAAATTCAAATTTTATCTCTGTATCATTTTATCAAGAGATAGAATTTGCAAGCAAATATCAATACAACAATGCATTTGTTATCAGGTACAAATAATACTGTGTCTCTGTATTTTACACTACCTAACCCCTGCTCTGGAATTAGAAATGCTGTGATAGTTTTGAAAATGAGAAATGACACTCATATGTGTTCCAGAATGCATCCATTGGAAGATATAAGGCAAAGGAACATTTTCCAAAAGGAAATCAAATTATTTATGTTCTGTTTTACTGTAGATTCTCTGTGATGGATGCTGGAATTAGTTCTGGAGATGTTATGCTCAGCAGCTTATATTGCAATATGAGTTCTTTGTGAAAGAGTCTAAAGTTAAGCTGGTGATCCATAAAATCTTATTATTGAGTTAACGAGTCAAAGAAGTTCTAGATTGCTAAATTCAGTTCTAGATAGTTAAGTTACCATCTTTTATGCTTTAGAAAGCAGATGTGACTCACTAGGATGCTCTGCTCTCTATGCCAAGCTCCATCTGAGTCATTATCCAGCTGTGTCCTGCCAGTTACAGCTACATCTGTAAATGGTTTTTCAGCCAAACTGCCAAAATGAAACTTTGGCAATGTGAAGGTGATAAAAAAAAAGAGTCCTCTAGAAGGACACTATTACTGGATATTATCTAATTTTCATCTTGATAATTTACAGGATATTTCAGTTCTCCAAGATAATTGGATATTAGTATGACAGAACTCACTCGTGCTTTGACACAGGAGGTATCCCCTTTTTTCCTTAACCCAAACTGGGGTTAGAGATAGTACATTAAAAAGAAATTGCACAGAATGAAACAGAGGTAAACTACATGTATTTTGAGGGCTCTGTATTACAGTACTAAACTTTACTTCTGTGAACTGGAGGCCTGTAGTGGCTGGAGTACATTAAATGAATTAATTTTAACTAAAAATAAATCTAGTTAGCACACATGGAGGCTAATCCACAATGGGAATCAAACTCCATTAGCTAGACACTGTTCAGAGACTTGCTTCAATGGGATGCTCCGAATCCAACCTGTGATGCTGATATGGAGGCACTCAAATCCAACTATTGGGAAACAACGTGCTAAAAGTTATCAGCATTTTGTATATATTTAGAGGAGAGAAAAGTGAATATGACTTTGTGGTCAGCACAAGAGTTGTCAATGTATGTCAACCCATAGGCTCTTGCTACTCTTGGTGTGTTATAAATACAACAAATCTCTCTGGTGGCTTTATTCTGGAGTTTTCCTCAGAATGTGAAAATATAACTTAAACTGTGGAAAAGGCTCTGCACAAACACAGCTCACATAAGCAAGACTCCATTCAGGGAGTAGACACAGCCAAGAAAGACAGCAGGAAATCTCACCCAGCCTGTTTTCCTCTGTGTGCTTGTCAGGCTCTTAGTGTGTGTCCAGTTTAATGGTATTTAGTTGCTCAGCCTGGCCTGTGCTAACATTGCCAAATGCTAAACTTATGGAGAAAAGGAACAGTAAGAAGGGAGTAAAAAAAATGAAAAGAACTAAATAAAGTAGTAAGTAGAGCAGAAGCTTAAGAGCCCATGGAGGCTGGCTGCCTGTCTCTGCCCGTGCCACAACAGAGAGTGAGTTCCACAGGCAAATGCCATGTGACTCTAGTCACAGGCAAGTTCCAGCCCTTGCACTCACAAGGACTGAACCCACTCGCAGACAGAGACCAGGACATTTCCTAACTTTGGGGTATTTCATTTTCCAAAGTTTTGGCTTTCATACAGTTGTTTGGTTTATGTGACTATGCACTACTTCAGAAACGGATGTCAGCCTTTCAAATATGCTTTGGGGAAACAGGCTAATGGGAAAACTTTCAGTTCAAACGAAATTGCATAGTTCTCACAAAATTGTCCAGACCTTTTTGCAACTATGTTACATCATATATATAGTTTAAGCAACTCTGGATCATTTCACAGCTCAGCTTCTTATCTTTTTATAGTTCTGCTACTGTGGCTCCATTCTTTCCCATATGAAGGAAATTAATTAATATTTTCTATCCTTACTGAATTGTGAATACAATTTACCATAACAGTACAGAAAATAGCAAATACACATTGTCTCCTGCCAACAGAAAATCCTTAACAGCTGTTTATTGCTCATTTGCAAAACATAAGAGCAATGGAATTCCATTACTTGGAGAAACTGGCTGTCCCATGATACCCTTGGCAACAAACACTGCACTTATCTTTTTGAACAATAGACTCTTAAAGTTTCTGATCCTACAAAAATAAGACATTGAAGAATACTTTTTCTTAACTGTAAAATGCTAAACAATGGGAACTGACTCATAATCAGCTGCATTTTGTTTCATGAAAATGAACCTTTTTCTCTCTTTCCTCCCCCTGAAAAGAAATTTGCTCACTGCAAATTGCGAGAAACGTTTCAAGCAACCACCTCTTTCACAGGAAGGACTTTTTATTGAGGTCAAGACTTCAACAAAATGAGAAGAAATTCAGACTGCAATCTGAGTAATGGAAGCACTTACAAGCAACATTAAGGGAGTTACTTAAGAGAGGGTTACAATGAACCATACAGAAATTGCAGAGCCTAATTTTTTTTCCTAATTGTTCAAAACTTGCTCTTAAATGCTGAGGAGAATTAAATCATGGTTTACACCACAGGTATTTCACATATGGTTTCAATTAAATAACTTAGAAGTTTTCAATAGCTATAAAAAGAAATATCTATGGCATACCAGAGAGATGCTAGCTCCTCAGAAAGTCAGGACACGCACATACCATCCATAATCTGCTTTCTATATTTAGGTAAGAACTATACCTAGAGCCATGAAGGTCAGCACTGAATCAAGTCAAGCGCATTTTAACAGACATGTCTTCTTGACGCTGTTTACCATGGTACGTTTCTCCTAAACCCACACTAAACACCATGCCATTTGAAGACCCGAGATGGAATTCTCACTATTAAAAGAGACTTGGATAGTGTATTCACATACCTCAATAATCCTGTCATGAATCTGCAGCCCTCCTTCCTTAGCAGCAGGGCCCGTGTCAACTATTTTCGATACAAAAATCCCTTCGCTAGATGAACCATCTTGATTGTCCTTTAAGGATGAGAACAGAAATACAATATTGAGGTTTGAACTAACTCTATTTTGCCCTCATCTAAAACTTGTCCATGTCACAACAGTGCATGTGGTTGAAAGAAATATTCCTACTGATCTCTTCACGTGGCATTACTTTGTGGTGATGAATTACTTTGTGCTAATGAGAACACCTGATACTCCCATTTCAAAAGATTAAACAACTAGGAATGGACTTCCATTAGGTACAATAGATGCATGATAAGAATTTTCCTCTGACTTAGGCCAGCTTATTAGTAACTATTATTTCAGCTATTCTTAATGTAAAACCCAGTGAGACAGCAGCCTGCTTGCAGATCAAACATAAGACAACACTGCATTTTTTTTTTAATTGCACAGCTCTTCCTCTGGAGGCTTAAAAACAAAGCCATACAAACCAATCCATACCTAACAAGGTATTTTCCCATTCCTGTGCATTGTGTCACCAGCTTCTCCCAGTGCAGAACGACGTCTTAGAAAACTGAAAAACTCTAACTATAAAAAACCCCCAACTTTCAAGCCAATTTACTAGGAATAAATCATGATTAATGTCAGATTTCCAAGCGGCCAAGAAGTAGTTCTGAATACTTTCTAAATTACTAGGACAAGGTATAATCCACTCCTTGATCTAATTAAAGTCATATGCAGCAGCTCCAGCCAACAAGCATCCAGAAAAAATACATTAGTGAGTGTACGGTGCAGGAAACATCTGCTGAAATCATCGAATTCAAAAGTAGGTTGTTTAAGTTACATCCCTTCACCTGCACAGAGGGCTGCTTAATCTCTAGTGGAAGGGAGAGTAAATAACATTTTCTTAATGAACTGTTAAAGGGCCTAAAGCTGTGGGCCCTGAACTCATGCAACATCTCCAAAGCAGTACGGTTTGAGAAAGGGATACCACGGGTTTCTCCATTTTGGGAGTGATGCTGCACCAATGTTAGCATTGCTAACCGTGACTATGTGCAAGAATAAACACACTGTGAGAGAAAAGACAGTGTACTTAGTAGACACGCAATACAAATCTGAATGTAAGATCTACTCTGAAAGAATCCCAAGAGAACCAAATGCTTGTCAGCAGCATTTTTTCCTCTAAGTGTTGACCTACATGCTTTTCCCAACTGGAAAGGGCAAACATATTTTAACAATTAACATACCACGCATGGTCGGCCACCAATAATATTAAATCCAAGGGAGCCCGAGTCACGGTGAAGGACAAGAGTCAGCGCTTTAGTTTCTTCACCCTACAAAGAACAGATAAACATACTCAAAACATTTGTGTGCATTGTTAAGTGGGATAGATAATACTTTTACCCAGGTTTGCTGTGTTGATTTCTTTCCTTTTCCCCCCACGCAGTTTAGAAGAAAACATTTAGAACAACTTTGCAGGAGCAAAGTCAGCAGCTGGCAGCCTCCACGCTGCAGCCACCCCACGGTTCTCCAGTGGTGCTTCTCTGCAAAACCCACCCTGTAAGATTTATGCCTGTTTTTTATTGAGATCTACAGTGAGACACTTAACAGCAACAGAAGATGTTTATATGTAATACTGGTTCCTGCAACTACTTGACCTATTCATATGTGATGGGTTATGTAAAATACTCAATGTTTCCAGTAGGCAAATTCTTGACTTTTCCAATGCGTGAGGGTGACTGAATCTCAGGACTGCGTTTTTATGTTGTTCATTCTACTGATAGCTACATGACATTGTTTTAAAATGTATCACATGTGAAGTGTTACACAACAGAAATTCTCTGGTGAGTTTCAGAAAACAGCATGAAACAGAACCGCTACAAATCTTGCAAAAGGCCTGGGATGCCACTGGCTATTCACAGCCCGTGCCAGGGATAACTTTTTCTTTGGAACTTTCACATTGGCAAAACAGAAATCTTCCATCATTTACAATCATTATGATAATTCCCTAAAATATTAAATTCTACAGTGAACAATTCTCTGATTTGAAAAAAAAAAATGTGCAAGAAAGATAGACTGGATGGACCTGAAGTGTTTGGGGGACTAAGTAAACGTGGTCTGTTACTCCATTCTGTTACCTCAGCTTACTCCTACAAGCTCATACAAAATGTCCTTTCGGACACAGTGATGCTGTTTAGGTCTATTAACTTTCATTAGGACAAATATAAGTGTATTGACTGATAGACACAACTACATCCTCACGATGTACTAACTTCCATCTCAATCAAGTGCCTGTTATTTACAGCACAACACTACACACATATATGACAATAAATCACAATAGGATCTGTATGTTGTGTATCTGCAGATATATAGGAACCTTGCTACCCCCAAAATCTTTCCATTTGTTTTATCCAAAGGGTGAAAAAGTTAAGAACACAAAAAAGTTTTAGGAAGTTATCTTACAAGTCTGGTTTTCATAACCAATTAATGACAAAAATTACAACAGTTACATTGTAATTTGATGCAGATGGTTTCAGTTTGAGCATTTCTCTTTTAAACATGTCAGTTTGAAGTTGTCAATCAAATATTAATGTCTATTAAACTCATAAAAAATGTCAAAGTAATCCTGGATTACTGAATTACTCCTACAGATTTGGGGATGATAATGAAGCCCAATTCCCCGCCAGTATAAACTGGCAGGGCTCCACTGATTGCATCCTTGGAGCTCCACTGCAAGGGAGCTGCACCAACATACTCCACCTGAAAATTAGAGTGGCAATTGTTACATCAGCTTCCTGTCATTATCTTTCCTGCAGGTCAAACAATAAGCAGATTTGGATCTGATAACTCTGATTGATTTTATGTGAATTTGCATACACTCAGCATCAATGAGAATCAGGTAACCAGAAGACTTTGATTGGAAACCTGCTTTCAAGACTAAGGATTCAGGACTTGAAAGATGAGGACATGCTAGCACCACTGTTTACTTCCCCCATTATGCCTTTATAAGACGGTAAATCAACTGGAAGAATCAAGAAACAATTACAATATTGCATTCAGGACACTTTCAGTAATTAAAGCTGAATGTTTTCATTAAAGTCTCTTTCTGTGGCTATTATTTGATGCTTTTATATCTGCAGAAGTATTAAAGCAGGTGGGCTTGAATGAGCCAAAAGTTTTGAGGGGAAAAACCCAATCTAATGTAGCTTTTTGTATGCACTCTTGAAAAATTCCATGGGGGTTTTAAACTTTCCAAGCTGTTCTGATGGATTTGTACACTGTCTCCATCTTCTCCACAGCAGCAGAGTCGTGTTACAGAGCACAATCCACATGCCACTGCAGAGTACTGTTCCCACCACAGAGCTGCCCTGGCACAGGGAGGCAGCAGTGCGGTTGCTTTAACGCTTAGTTCCTTCTGCAGATTCACATCTCAAGTCTTAACAATTTCTTTAACAAGCTCCTTCACCTCATAAGGAAGCCATGGATCCAATTATTTTTGCAGGGCCCTACCTTTCTTTTCCCCTCTAACATGGCTCGTGTTGGAGCAAAACAATCATTAAACAGTGAGGTAACTGTGGAAATGCAGTGGCCACCATCCAGCCCTGCCTCGTCACCTGGTTCAGCAGCAGACCTGATGGTTACTGGCATGTTGTATTCCCACAGCTGAACAGAACTCTTAAACATAATTCTCGAAATTACTGTACTTCCTAGCTGAGTAACGTGGAGCTAATAAGACTTTAGATATTTGAACACTGAAGATTGTAATTTCTCTGGCTAAGAAGGTGTGACTTTGTTACAAGAGGTGCTTCAGAACTTAATTTACTGGCAAAAGTGCTGCCAGGACCAGCCTGGTGGATCCTGCTTGGGGATAGTTTGAGAAAAAAAAAATCATCATCTTGTTTTAAAAGGACTTAATTTTGCTTTTATAGAATGAAAACTTGCATTACCACCTCATAACATATTAAACCAGAGGTGCTAAATACCAGATCATTGGTTTCTGTGTGTCTGACACGTTTACTGAAAGTCCATTCCTGTCTTCAGTGGCCAAGACAGCAGAAGAGGGCTTCTGCCCCGGGTGGCAGCCAGCACCACATACTGCTGATTCTCCCCTACCCATTTCTTCCCAAAGGACTTTGACGGCTGTGTACATAAAGGCACGACCAGATCAGCTTATCAATAGGTGTGAACAGTGGTATGTTTCAGCAAGGATTAAGCATTGTTTGAATAGTATGAGGTTTTTCTTGATTATTTAGGCTTTGATGTTTCAGATTGACAAGTCTGATCAAAGGAACAACTAATTTTGAGTAAGACACACCACCTTTCCCTACCACTCCCTCCTGTAGCTCACAGACAATAAGCCTCTCCTCTTCCCACCACGGAATAAATAGTCACTCTCTCAAAAAACCTTCAAATTTGTCTTTTGGAATAGGCACAGATCAGACACTCAGTAAATACACAGTAAACCAAAAATGCTTCCTCAGTGGCAAGGAATACACATGGAAAACACAACTGGAATTGCTTAAGGCCCATCAATCTTTTTAAGGGATTTAATAACTTGTGAGGTATTTACAGATGAGTGTGTGTATAAAATATATATTTTATGTATGTCTTCTGTCAATAAAGTTATGGCAGTGTTATAAAACTTGCTTCAGAAATGGGATATTGAAACACAGGAAAGCTATGTGATTCATTCAGTAGCACAAAGGAATTCTGTGCTAAGGCAAACCCAGACATAGGTCGCCAATGCTGTGGAGAGAGTTTGCCCCGACCAAAAGATCACAAATTTGGGTCTTTCGTGAATTGGCCTTATGTCTCTCAACATTGCATTTTCCTTTTAACTAAGCATTTAAACAGAACTATTTGTGGCCATATCTTCTGTTTTGACTAGAGGATGTGTCATCTGATTTACTCTAGATCGGTTCTACATCTGTAGCAACAAGCAGCCATCAGGCAAGGAAGCTGGAATATCATTGAATCATGATGGTTAGAAAAGACCTTTAATATCAAGTCTTTTTCTTCATCTATGCAGGAGCCAGAACATCCCACAGTAAGTTTTGCAATCACCACCATCTAACCCACAAACTCCGTTTGTTAGCACTGGGTCTACTTGTATTTTAACATAGCCTGAAGAATGACATCTTAGAGTAAAAGATATTCAATATGAATAACGATCATCATTAAATAATGACAGGAAAGGTGCTACATGCTGTGAAAATGCCGTTGCTTCTGAAATTGAAATGTTATTCCACATTATCACACACATAACCTATGTGTTAGAGATTTAACCCTTTGGGCAGGTATGTACACCCTGTGGAGTGTCACAGACTGCATCACACAGTCTCTGAGAAAATAACCCAAGAGCAAAAACTTGGAAGCATGCCACAGCCCCAAACTGGTAAAGCATTCCCTGCACTAGGTGATTATCATAGGTCTTTTAAAAAACTCTCCAGTGCACAAAGATGCAAGTTTCCTGATTGTACTTCTCTGGGAGCTGGGCAGACTAAAGCTGTTAGTATTGGAAAGCTGCCCAAAATGCTGTGAAAGACATGTAATTGATTGACCGCTAGACCACAAGTCTGTGGTGACATGACACCTTCCAGCTTTCTTCAGATGAGGCACTGCTTCAGAAAACCGTATAACAGCCTTTTGTAACGCGGCTGAAAACCAGCACAGTCGGCTCAGCCAGCTGCATCCATACATTCGATACAAAGTATTGCTGTAAAACTATGTACCATGCATATTTACAACTTCTTGAAGTAGCACCTTTCACACTCATAGCAGCTCACCGGGCTTTACAGGGCTAAATAAGGCAAAAAAATCAATGTAATTAATGCTAGCTGCAAAGAAACGAAGGAGGAGTAGTGTGAGAATAAAGGTGTGCTGTTAGGGTCTGATCAGAGACCAGGAGGCAGAGACTCAGCAAGATGATTTCCAACAGCAGGACCTCACCAAGCACTTTGCTGTCACAACCAATGCGAGAAGGAGCAGAGGCAGCTGCGTGCGAGGCTGTGGGAGCAAAAACCTCTGCAGCATGCCATGGCAAAGTACAGGGGGCTGGAGGAAAAGGAGGAGGCAGAACTGTCCTGAATCTTGACATGAATGTGAACCCCTGATTTATTTTAATAGCTCTACTAAGATTTTAGCGAGCACCACACCCAATACAGCCAGAAGTTAAAACACTACCTTGAGCAAGAAAATACCCTTTCTGTTTTGAGTTAGCAAAACATGTTGGGTTGTTTTGCCCTGGATTTCTAAAAAGAAAAAACAAAAGAAAAAACAAAAGAAAAAGACTAACCTGAAGTTTTGTTTCCTTTACACAGCTTTTAGAGCCTCAACATTACCAAAGGTGTGAATACAGATGTTTGACAGTTTTGAACAGTTTAATACTGCTGTGTCTGTGGTAGCACATTCCAGGTCACGGAGAGGACTTTGAATGTCTCCATTTAAAAGATAATTGGCTTCTAGGGCTTCTCTCACTGGGGAGCCTCATTCCAATTAAAACTTAGGGATTGCTGTAGCTCTGGCTTTTCATTCTGCTCATTTTATAAATGGTCAGAGGGACTGAAGTCAAGTTAATTTTTCTCCTCCTAAACTGAGCTTTCAAAGAGCCCTATGTGACTGGAAAAAAAAAAATGCAAGTACCTAGCAGATGCTTTGTATTTGGACAGGGATGTTACAAAGATGATCGCTTCAGATCATGAAATAGCTGGCAAGGTGTCAAAGTTGTGTAATAGTTAATCCTAACGTCTGCAATTTGTAGGAACCCATATCCTGGGACGCTAGGTGAGCTAAAGGTCTGGAAAGCATTGGGTCACAACAGCCTCTTCCAATTCACTCTGCTTTGTGTTACTCCTGGGAGTCGATTTCTGGTGCTTTAATACCATTTCCAGCCCTGGAAAATCCAATTTTGCTGTTTAGAGGCTTCTTCGGGGAGAGAACCAAGGAAAAAAACAAGCAATACCGTGACCTTGGTATTTTGATGTGTGAGTTGCCATATGGAGTCCAGATACCAATCATGATCCCATTGGAAAATACGTGTATAGGAAACCGGTACATTAGGGCTAACTGAAAGCCAAAGCTCAGGTATTTCAAAGGAGTCCGAGGCCGGACTGACTCCTCGGGACACTCCCGCTCCCAGGCAGCGGCCACCCCCCCTCAGGCACCGCGGGTCTGTCCCAGCTAACCGCAGCGCCCAGCACCAGGCGGGGAGACCCCGCTGCGGGCTGAGGGTGCCGTGGGCTCCCCCCTTCCGCGGAGATCTCGTCTCCCGAGCGGCTCGGCCGCCCCTCCGAGCCCTTCCCGCGGCCCGACGCCGCTGCCGAGGAGCGTCCCCCGAGCGGGCTCTCCCCTTACCTTGCCGGGGGAGGCGGCGCGGGCGCGGGCCAGGGCGTCGAGGCGGGCGCTGTACTGCGTGAAGCGCTTCTGGTATCGCAGCGCCGTCACCTGCAGCTCCAGCTGCGCGGCCGCCAGTCGCGACAGCAGCGACTGCTCCCGCTTGCCGGCGCGCAGCGCCTCCTTCTTCAGCGCCTTCTCCAGCGCCGCCGCCCGCGCCTGCAGCGCGGCACCGTGTGCGCGCAGGGCGCGCAGGCAGCCGTGTCCGCCGGCCCGGCGCTCGCCGTGCGTGAGCATCAAGCCGCAGCCCTGCTCGCAGAGCCCGGCCGGCCTCGCCTCGCAGCGCTCCCGCATGTGCGCCTCCACGTCGCGGAGGTTGAGGACCTGGCGGCAGCCGCGGTTGCGGCACTTGGCCGGGGAGAAGTCGCAGGTCTCGGTGTGCTCGCCCAGGTGTTGCAGCGGCACCACCGCCTCGCAGCCCCGCGCGTGGTTGTCGCACTTGATGTCCAGCTTGAGGATGAGGCTCTTGAGCGGCAGGACGTGGTTGAGCTCCTTGGCGGAGATGCGCTGGCAGTTCACGGGGCAGCTGCCCTGCTGCACCACCCAGGGCAGCACGCAGCCGGCGCAGAAGACGTGGCCGCAGGGGGTGGTCAGCGGGTCCTCCAGGACTTTGTTGCACAGATTGCATTTAAAGTCGGGATCCACGTCCCCGTTGAAGCGATCCAGCTCGAACCCCATCCTCCTTCTTCTGTGCCCAAAAGCAAGCGGGGAAAAAAAAAGAAGAACAAAAAAACAACCCACCCCAAAACTCAAAGTGCGGAGACGGGACGGGAGGAGGCAAAAATAAACAACAACTAAGTATCGAGCAGCTAGTGCCGCGAGCCGAGGAGCTCCAGCAGCCGGCCCGGCCCGCAGCGATGCCAGGAAGCCGCCGCTCTGTCCCCGCCGCTGCCGGGGAGCGCCCGCCCCGGCCCCGCCGCCGCCGCCGGCCCCAGCCCCAGCTCCAGCTCCAGCCCCAGCCCCAGCCCCAGCCCCAGCCTCAGCTCTCCCTCGCGCCGCGGCCGCTCCGCTCAGCGCCGCCTGCGCACAGCGCCGCCCCG